>CAUYPO010025650.1:0-13236 GCA_963574435.1 Cheirogaleus major | reverse complement strand
TCAGCCTCCCAAGTAATTGGAACTACAGGTGTGCACCACCACGCTTGGCTAATTTTAAAAATTATCTTATTCATTTTTTGTAGAGGTGAGGTCTCACTATGTTGCATAGGCTGGTCTTGAACTCCTGGGCTCAACCAATCCTCCAGCCTGGGCCTCCCCAAGTGCTGGTATTACAGGCATGAGCCACCACACCCAGCTGTTTCATATGTTTAAAATGTTTATTATTGGTTGTGGGGTAGAATACAGAAGCCATTCACTTTCACTTAATCTGAAATACTAGGAACTTAGAGACACTAGTGAAAGCACTAGGATATGCCTAAGCAATCAGAGATAGCCAAAGTCAAAATAGGCAGAAATATTTTCTGCCACTAATCTGTGCTCTCCTTTTTTTTTTGAGATACTTTTGCTCTGTTGCCCCAGCTACAGTGCAGTCATCATAGATCACTACAACCTCAAACTCCTGGGCTCAAGCAATCCTCCCACCTCGGCCTCCCAGAGTGCTAGGATTACAGGCGTGAGCCACCACACCCAACCTCTCCTATTTTTTTTAACCTCATTATCCTAGATTCTGAATATGCTCTCCTACTGTACTACATCGATTTTTACTTTCCAAAGAATAAAGACAGCAAAATTAGTAATGTTCTTCATTAATCTCCCTGTAATTTGATTGTTTATACTAACGTATGCATGTTAGTATATGTGTTTTGAATACAAAAAACATCTATATATATGTAGTTGGGAAAGTGTCTTGAAATATTTATTGATCCTTAATATTCAACACTCAATTTTTTATATTTTACCTAACAATCCCCCACTTTACAGAGCACAAGGGAAAAATGGATAAACATGAAAGAAGATACAGGAAAGTTCTATATTTTTATAAGGAATATGGGAATTTAGAAAACATTCCAATATCAGCAAAAAAACAATGAAGACTGGCTGGGCGTGGTGGCTCACACCTGTAATCCTAGCACTCTGGGAGGCCAAAGCAGGAGGATCGCTTGAGCACAGGAGTTCAAGACCAGCCTGAGCAAGAATGAGACCCCCATCTCTACTAAAAATAGAAAAATTAGCCAGGTGTCAGTGGCATGCACCTGTAGTCCCAGATTCTTGGGAGGCTGAGGCAGGAGGATCGCTTGAACCCAGGAGTTTGAGGTTGCTATGAGCTAGGCTGATGTCACGGCACTCTACTCAGGGAAACAGAGTGAGACTCTGACTCAAAAAAAAAAAAAAAAGAATGAAGGCTGGAAAACAAAATTTATATATAAATGTTAAAGGAACAGGGATTATCTACTACAAAAGTAATAGAATCACTTAATTAACTTAAGTTAAATAAATTATCATATCTAAAATGGTGATCAATTTGTAGCCAATGAGAACAAAAGAAAATGGATCTAAATACTATATCAATATCAGCATTTAATACAAGGAACAACAGTAGAAAGATGGTTAAAATATCTTCTCCTTCCTGAGCAATTCAGTCTTAAAGTCATCAGGTGGTGAACAAGGAAGATGTCTGAGCCAAGGGAATGGGGAGAGGCAGCTGAGTACCAGTGTCAGAACTCAAGTGGCATGTAAAGGGCACCCACATGGGGCGGCCTAATGTGGTATGCTAAGGCCTGAATGGGGTGAAGAGGGATTCATGCAGGGAAGGAGACGGTAGGATAGCAGAAATGGGAGATTAATCAAAGAAGTAAATATATTAAGGATAAAAGAAATTAGGCTTCACAATGCTGAATAAGGGAGGGATAAATGGAAAGAGACAAAACTAGAATGAATCCTGTGGTGTAGAACTGGAATTAGAGATGGCAGCAGGAACTCATAGTTTTTAAAAATATAGAGACAGACTGTGCATGGTGGCTCATGCCTGCAATGCTAGCACTTTGTGAAGCCAAGGCAGGAGGACTGGAGGTAGGGAGTTCAAGACCAGCCTGAGCAACATAGCAAGACCCCATCTCTACAAAAAATTTAAAAAATCAGCTGGGCATTGTGGCATGCACCTGTAGTCCTAGCTACTCAGGAGGCTGAGGCAGGAGGATCACTTGAGTCCAGGAATCTGAGGTTGCAATGAGCTATTATGACGCCACTGCACTCTAGCCTGGACAACAGAGTGAGGGTCTCAATAAAAAAAAAAAAGTGCAATCTCTTAAATAAACGTATGAATGCTTAGTACCTCTTCTCTAAAATATGCAATGTGATCACTGGCACATGCTTATTTTTTTGGTTGGTTAATATTCCAGCATTAGTCTCTTGATCAAAAAATGTGTGTGATTTAGCTTGTTTCATGGTCTTAAATTTTGAGATCTTTGATTCCTAGGTCAGGACTTTGTTAATAGTTTGTGTTGTAAAAGAGAAATGCATATTGTAGATATCTGTCTGGATTATAGGGGGAAAAAAAAAGAAATGCAAACTTAGAAAAAAAAACAGCTGGAACTACTAAAGACTTCTGTAAAAACAAAGTGATCCAGACAGCTCTAAGGTGGCTCCAGTGGTCCCTGCTTTCTGGTATTCATGTCCTTGTATAATCTCTTCCTCTTAAGTATGGGCTGGCCTAGTGACTTGCTTCTAATGAATAAAATATGACAAAAGTAATGAGATGTCACTTCTGAGATTGGGTTACAAAATGGCTTCCATCTTGCTCTCTCGCCTGCTGACTCTGATGGAAGCAAGCTGCCAAGTTGTGAACTGTCTCTATAGAGAGGCCAACGGAGCAAGGAATCAAGGGAGGTCCCTGGCCAACTGAAGCCCCCAATAGCCACAAGGAAATGAATCCTGCCAACAATCACATGACTGAGCTTGGAAGTAGATCCTTTCCTAGTTGAGTCTTGAGATGACAGTGCTCCTGGCCAACCTTAATCGCAGCCTGTGAGAGACCCTGAGCTAGAGGACTCAGCTAAGCTATCCCTGGATTCCAGAGCCACAGAAATTGTGAGATAATAAATGTTTGCTTTTTTAAGCCACTAAATTTTAGGGCAATTTGTTATGTAACAACAGATAACTAGTACACAAAGGAAAATCTAGAAAGAGACAGTATAGTAGTATAGTCTCAAAAAACATCAGGCTATAATTCTAGATCTGCCATGTGCTAGCATGTTGATCTTAAGCAAATTATATAACTTACCCGAAACCATTTCCTCTTCTGTAAAACAAATATTATAATAATAATAATGATATCTATTTCCATAGGTAAAGATTAAATGTAATAATATATATGAAAACACACTATATACTAATATTAGCTATTATTTCTTCTCTCAGGCTCTTAATTTTTTCTTTCATAAAAAGAAAAGGTTAGATAATCTCAAATGTCTCTTTGAGGATAACATTATGATGCTGATTTTCCTGTAAAATTTTTTACCAAGATTGATTCTTAAATTTAAAACATCAAAGTAAGGTGTAATACTGCGGAAGAATAACAATCACAGGACCATGTAGAAAGTGCAACTCACATGAACTAAAAAAGGATATAGAGAATGTTTCCACTCTGCTAAAGAAAGCTTCTTTGCTTGTAGATTCCAATGGCGGTTGTTCTGCTTGGGGTGATCCATTAACTGACTGAGATGTGGCAGATGTATTTTTCCTAATATAAACGGCAAAACTGTTGGTAATCCTTTTATGGCACCACTCTGCTTAAATATTTTGTATCTAGCTTCTCTACAAATTATATTATCAATCACACCAACACTAGATTTTAAGCTTCCTAAAAATCATTTTCGTCATGTCATTCCTCTGCTTAATATTTTCAATGGTTTCATAATACTTACTAAATAAAACCCAAATTCTTCAGTTCGGCATTCAAAACTCTTTACAGTTTGGCCATACCTGAATTTCAATCAATTACTACCTCCACAGAGTTCTCCTAATACTGGCAAGATATTCTACTAGTTCACCCACTGTTCTCTGATAGTATTTTGCATAAATTTAGTAAGCACAAAATAAGACTTCAGGTATGCTTTATATAATTTGAAACTCTTCATAAATTTAACTCTTTTATTAGCAGAAAAAACAATTTTGATATTTCTACCTGGATAGACCCTTGATACTACTACTGAGAAACTACAGAGAAAATTCAAATCAAATAAGTATATTTCAGAGATTTCATGAAAAAAAATTCAGAGAGGAAAAAAATCAGCAAAGCAATTCTCTCATTTTCAGTGAAAGGCATTTCAATGGTGCCTAGGAGTTGGGGTGAGGAGTTGAAATTGCTGAAAGCCAAAAGTTATTTTAATAAAAATAGGATTATACCAACAATTATAACTCTAAAGAAATAAATTTATTCTAAGAATCTTTCTCAGCGATTCACAAAGAGCCTTGGGAAAAAATTCAGAGGATCCATAAACTTGGATGGAAAAAAAAGGACATTTATTTCACTTTTGACTAGCCTCTGAGATTTAGCATTTCCTTTGATTATGAATGAAGATAAAAAACTATAGTACTATTAGTAGTACCTGTAACTTTGTCATCAATGGAAATAATTTTCTCACATTATGGTTGTTGCACATGTTTTGAAATAACATTTATGTTCATCACAACTTCAAAATGATGGTTGATAACAGACATACCACTAGATATTATTAATATAAACTCTTTAATAAAAAAGCACGTTACTGTATAACTTTTTCTTTAACTATCTTGATAACTACATTCCAATGTAATTGGTTCCCTTTATAATCCTACGTAATTTACTTTAAGCATTTAACAACACTACTCTCAAAGGTGGTTCACAAGCTTCATCCGACTACCGAAGAGGTTCACAGCACAAAAATGGTTAAGAACCCCAACGAAGAGAAGTCAGGTACGCTCAGTTAGTGGTCCTCCCTTTTTCCTTCCAAAAATATATGCCCTATGGCAAAATTCCGCCAGTGGTGCGGAATCTAGTACGTCCAAGGGAAAAATCGAAGCCGACCAAGCTTAGTAACCCCAGTCCCTTTCAGATCCCAAGAAGCCATCCCCACCACCTGAGTCGCCGACAGAGGGGACCCCGAACCCCCGCTCCAGGCCTGTGTTCCCCAAGCCCTCTCCAGTCTTCCAGCACCGGACCCAGGATTGATTCGTGAACTCACGCGTCCACGCCTCCCTCTTCCGGAGCAATCCCTTCATCTATCAGCTGCCGGATTTTCTGGGGGGTCCCTTCTGGGGAGCGAACGACTGCACCCCAATTCCTTTCAACCCCCGCGGCAAACGCTTCTCCCTCACTGGGCGCCGCCATCTCGGTCCGTTGCCGAATTGCTTCCCCAGCGCGTTTGAAGGCTCGGGAACTTCCGTTCTGGGCGGTTAAAATCCGCCGCCTCCTGAAGCAGCCGAATCGCGGAACCCACCCCTTCCAGGTCATCTTAGAATGTTACAGCCAGAGTTTAAGGAGAGCTGTAGTATTTAGGACAACCTAGATTAATAGTTTTCTTTATGAATTAGCATGTTTAGGTTGATAAGAGATTTTCAGAGCGATGTCTCTTCAAATTCAGCAGGAACAAGGGGCTCAATTTAGTCTTCAAGTAAGTTACATCTTTTTACAAGTGAGGAAATGGTGACTCTCACTTGAGAGCAAATAATTTGGAATCCTTCTTAGAAACTGTGTTTCGGGTGGATTTAGAAATCTGTGGCATTTGACACTATGGAGCACTCCCTCCTTCTTTTGTCCAACAAATTTTTATTGAGAGTGTCCTATCAACACTGTTCCAGGCACCAGCAATGGCAGTAGTGAGATGTAGGTAGTTCTTAGTGGAGTTAGATATCAAACAAATACGTTTTTTTGTAGTTTTAAAATTATGATTATGGCCGGACGTGGTGGCTCACGCCTGTAATCCAAGTACTCAGGGAGGCCGAGGCGGGAGGATCGCTCAAGGTCAGGAGTTCGAAACCAGCCTGAGCAAGAGCGAGACCCTGCCTCCACTAAAAATAGAAACAAATTAATTGGCCAACTAAAAACATATAGAAAAAAATAGCTGGGCATGGTGGCGCATGCCTGTAGTCCCGGCTACTCCGAAGGCTGAGGCAGGAGGATAACTTGAGCACAGGAGTTTGAGGTTGCTGTGAGCTAGGCTGACGCCACGGCAGTCTAGCCCAGGCAACAGAGTGAGACTCTCTCAAAAATAAAAAATAAAATATAAAAATAAATAAAATTACAAGTGCTCCAAAACAGATGCACCGAGGGGTATAATAGGAGAACCTTATTTAGTTTGCAGATTTTCCTGAGAAAATCAGGTGCTGGAACTAAGATGAATGAGACTGTAGGAAAGAAATCTACATAGAATCTTCCAACACTCCATGTTGGAAAACTGATATGACTGAACAGTGGGCAAAGAGGACAGTGTGATCATGTCCTACCCTTCCAGCTCCTGACTCTAACAAGATCCCACAAGATCCCACAAGATCCCACCCACAAGCACCTACAACCTATTGATCTAACCACTTTTCCACTGTTCCTAAAACCACCACTGCCATTGTTTCTTCTCTGCTTAGCCAGCTTAAATTTTGCAAAGGAATGATGATAATGATTAGCAGTAAGTATTCATTATTCACTTATATGATGATATCATTATCATTCTTTTGCAAAATTTGCACATGGACTGAGAATTAGTTAATATTAAGGAATTATTTTTAATTTTGTTATATGTGATAATGGCATTGTGGCTATGGTTTTTAAAAGTCCTTTATTAGAGATACATCTTGAGGTATTTATGGGTAAACTGGAATGATGTCTGACATTTGCTTTGAAATTCTCCAGGAAAAGAAAACATGTGGAGGAGTAGATGAAAGAAGATTGAAAAATGTTTTTAACTGTAAGATTTGTGTAATAGACTCATGGGTTCATTATGTCATTCTTTCTACTATTGAGTATGTTTGACAGTAACATAATAAAAAGCAAAATAAGTTAAGCTAAAAAAATACATACTCTTGATACCCTCTCAATTTCCTTGAACATCTCTTGCTTTATAGTATTCATTTGGCAAAACCTCAAACACACTGGAATTCAATTCTTGACTACTCTGATCCTGTACCCATTAAGCTAAATGTAGCTAAAGAAAAAAGACATGCTAACTTGTCTCTCTATATTCCAGACCTGAAATGGAACCTTAATTTGGCCCAGTAGTCACACTAAATTTCTTTAGTCCACTTCCCCTCCCACTTTCATAGATGACTATTTTATACTTTTCTCCTCAGACACCTTCAACACTTCCACCCATCCATCCTCTCTTTTTGCTAAAGATCTTGCTTCCTATTTCATTTAAAAAAAAAAAAATGTAAAACAATCAGGAGAGAACTTCCACCACCACAAGTACCCACTAGCATATACAATATTAAGAACTTTTTTTTTTTTTTTTTTGCGACAGAGTCTCACTCTGTTGCCGGGCAAGAGTGCAGTGGCGTCAGCCTAACTCACAGCAACCTCAAACTCCTGGGCTCAAGCAATCCTTCTGCCTCAGCCTCCCGAGTAGCTGGGATTACAAGCATGTGCCACCATGCCCTTCTAATTTTTTGAATATATTTTTAGTTGTCCGGTTAATTTCTTTCTATTTTTTTTTTCTTAGTAGACACGGGGGTAGAGGAGGCAGGGGAGGGGAGGATGGATCTCGCTCTTGCTCAGGCTGGTCTAGAACTCCTGACCTCAAGAGATCCTCCCGCCTTGGCCTCCCAGAGTGCTAGGATTACAGGCATGAGGCACCGTGCCCGGCCCAATATCGAGAATTTTAAAAGTACCCATACTCCCAGGGAAAGATTGATTGTCCTGTTAGTCATGGTAACAACCAGCAATCAGAGCCAGTTTTAGGTTCAATTGATCAACGATAACTCATCACAGTGAACATGCTTTTGTAAACTCAATCAAGGACAAACTCTTGATTCAGCCAATCATAAAACGACTTGCTTCAATAAACACGCCTCTGAGTGCCAACCCATCAACAATAGTCTTACCCAAGTTTTACTCCTACAAATGATGTAGGACCCAGCATCCTTAGACCATTGAAAGTTTGTCGGTTGTCCGGTGAGAGGCCTGGAGCGCTGGGTGGGGACCGAGGTAACTGAGCCAGAAGGTGGAGAGTTGTCACCGCCACAGGGAGGCGACTCTGAGGCTCCGTGAAGGCGCCCAGCGTGACCCGCGCCAGGGCGGGGAGGGAGAGCGACCTCAGTGCCGGGTCCCGCCCGGGTCCCCCCCCTCTCCCGCCTCCCCAGGCCCCGCTCCGCCCGCGTAGTCCAATGGCGGCGGCGGAGCTGGGGGACCTGGCTCAGGTAACCGTCGCGTCTTCCGCGCCCTCACCACCCCCTCTCCTCCATCTTCACCCAAGTCCCACAGACCCGAGTGAGGTGTACCTGCTCACGTCTCTCCAGCCCGGACCCCTGTGTCCGCGCCAGTGATGCGCTCGTGGTAGGGTCCCTTTTTCTGACATCAGTGGGACGGGATGATGTGGGAGAGTGCGAGAGGCAGAGGGTCCGGCACATGCAAATACTGCGGATTTTTTTTTTTTCTTTCAATCCTTTGCTCTTGGGACGGTGGAGAAGCCCCAAACCTAGGGTCCTAGGTTTATGACACAGGTTATATGGAGGTATTCCCATTTCTGTCAACTGATGTAAACACACTTGTAAGGTTAGCCCAGGAGTTAATACTGAATCTCAAATGCTTAGAGGTGAAACTGATCAGAGAGGGGAGGTGAAATTACCACAAATCCCTCTGTCCATGGGCTCCATTTGAGCTGATGTTGGAGAACAAACTGGGGTTGAGGGAGGCAGAAGGAAGATCAGAGTTGAGGCTTCTGCCATAAGCCATGTGAGGGTTAGCGGACCAGTTTCAAGGCTAAGGAGATGTGGCTGGATTCAAGATTCAAATTTTGTAAAAGGGCACCTAGTATTTCCTAATATGCATGGTGAGGGCCTGTAAGACAGGGATCAGGTGTATCCTAGGGTTTTTGATGTTAGCACCGGTAACAATGGGAGCTGCAGCAACTATGAGGAACAAGTTAGTATTTGGCATAATATTCATTGGGGATAGCAGGAGGCAAAAAATAAAAAATAAAATAAAATAAAGGGGTCGGGCACAGTGGTTCACGCCTGTAATCCTAGCACGCTGGGAGGCTGAGGTGGGAGGATCACTTGAGCTCAGAAATTCAAGACCAGCCTGAGCAAGAGAGAGACCCTGTCTCTACAAAAAATACAAAAATTAGCCAAGTGTGGTGGTGTGCATGCCTATAGTCTCAGCTACTTAGAAGGCTGAGACAGGAGGATTGCTTGAGCCCAGGAGTTTGTGGTTGCTGTGAGCTAGGCTGAGGCCACATCACACTAGTCCAGGAGACAGAGCGAGACTGTCTCCAAAAACAGAAACTTTGTCAATTCCTGAGTATCCTAGTTTCTCAAAATCAAATATAAGATTAGCAGTCTGGACTACTAACCTTTTTTTTTTTTTTTTTTTTTTTTTGAGACAGGGTCTCTCTCTGTCACTCAGGCTAGAGTGCAATAGCATCATCATAGCTCACTGCAACCTCAAACTCATGCCCGACTAATTTTTTCTATTTTTTGTAGAGACAGGGTCTTGCTATGTTGCTCAGGTTGGTCTCTAACTTCCAGCCTCTAGTGATCCTCCTGCCTCAGCCTCATAAAGTGCTAGAATTACAGGTGTGAGACACCATGCCCTATAAACCTTCTAAAGGATTTGGACTTCACCCTAAAAGCCAAAGACAGCCATTGAAGGACTTTAAGTATTGCAGTAACATGAGCAGTTGTGTATTTTGGGAAAAATCACTCAGAAAACTGTGTAAAGAGTGGATTGGAGCCAAGAGAGGATACAGACTGACCATTAGGAGGTTGCTGACAAAGCCCTGGCAGAACAGAGGCAATGGTGGGCTAAGACTGGGGTGAAGACAACCTAAGTGGGCAGATGCAAGCTGTATTTTGGATCTAGAAACAACAGGACTTGGTGATAGATTATACGTGGCAGGTGAGGAATAGGTTTTAAGGAGGCCCCAGGCCCAAAAACTGATTGAAAGATATATACAATTGGCCTTCTATATCTGTGGGTTCCACATCTATGGATTCTACCAACTGTGGGTCAAAAATATTTAAGGAAAAAAAAAAGGATGGTTATATCTGTACTGAACATGTACAGACCTTTTTTCCTTGTAATTTTCTCTAAATAATACATTATAACAACTATTCACATATAATTTACATTGTTTTAGGTATTATAAGTAATCTAGAGTTGATTTAGATGTTTATAGGTTATCAGCAAATACTATATCTTTTTATGTAAAGGATTTGAGCATCCATGGATTTTGGTATATGAAGGGTGTCCTGGAACTAATACCTTGAGATACCAAGGGATGACTGTATATATTGACACATAAATATTTATTTCTTTATATTTACTATATATATATTTACTATATATATATGCTATATATATATATATATTTGGGAGGTGAGACATTTTGTCTTTTTTCTATAATTCCTCAGTGCCTAACACACACATATTCAAAAGATGTCAATTTTAAGACATGAATCAATAAATACTTCCAAAATTTCCAATTTTCAAATAGTCACTTGGTGTGATGTGAAGTAAAGAGTTATAGAGTCAGGGATGGCCCCACAATCCAGCTGCCATCACTAAACATGTGGCCTTGGGGTCAAATAACCTCTGGTTATGAGATTAAATGAGATAATGTATATAAAAATGGTTGGTGCATCGTAGGTTCTTGGTAAGCATTTTAGTGTAGGGGTGGAAGAAGTGATGCATCACCCCATCCCCTTTCGGGAATAAAGAACTGACCTCCCCAGCCACTGGGAGTACCAGCAGCAGGAAGCCCTTGGCCATCAGTTCCTTAGAGAGTTACTTGACTAAAGGAAGCCATTTCTCCTGAGCTCCTCGCTACTCCCTTCCTGGGACATCTGCATCCAGGGACTAATCAAGATGGCATTATGAAAGGCCCAGCCCCCCACCCCAGTCCCTACTCAGGACAGTGCTGAAGGGCCACCCAGCTTTAGAGTTTCCTGCAGGGGCCCTTGGGGCCTCCCTTGAGACTGCATCACACGCAGTCCGGCTTCTCCCCCTACCCGATCCTGCTTCCTTTCCCTCCTTGCCATGGTGTTGATCAAAGAGCCCTGCCCTGAACCTTCTGCATGCTAATCTCCTTCTTAGTATCTGCTTATCCATTTTGTCTATCCGGGGGAAGCAGACAGCTCTATGGATAGCTCCACTGTTAGACAGTCTTTAGTGTGTGTGTGTGGTTTTTAATGTGACAACGCACATAAATTTAAACTGATAAGGTTTTTATGATATGCAGAACCTCTCTTGTTAGGAATAAACATACTACGTTTGCAAGTATAATTCTTTCATGAAGTAGAAAAATGTGTCAAAAAGCAAAATTTCTATTTTTAGTAAAAATTTAATTTCTGTAAACCATGACACCTAATAGATTTTAATTTTATTTATTTTTAAAATTAATTGTTGAGAGATGGAGGTCTTGCTATGCTGCCCAGGCTGGTGTTGAATTTTTGGGCTCAAGCGATCCACCCACCTCAGCCTCCCAAGTAGCTGGGACTACAGGTGTGAGCCACCATACCTGGCTCAATAAGTTTTTAAGTGGGTGCACATTTATCAAACATTTTCATTTCTTACAGGCTACTTTTTATTGATATATAACTCACATAACATGAAATTCATTCTTTAATGTGTAAACAAGTCAGTGGTTTTTGGTATATTCACAGATATATGCAACTATCACAACTAATTCTGGAACATTTTATTACCCCCAAAGGAAACTCTATACTTATTAGCAGTTACTCCCATTCCTCCCTCCCCGCCCCCACCCCACCCCTGGCAACCACTAATTTACTTTTGGTCACTATGGATTTACCTGTTCTGGACATTTAATACAGATGGAGTCTTACAGTAAGTGGGTTTTGTGTCTGGCTTCTTTCACTTAGCATAATGTTTTCAAGATTCATCCATGTTGTAGCACATATTAGTATTGTCCTTCTTTCCTTTATATAGCTGAACAATATTCCATTATATAGATATATCTATTTTGTTTATCACCCCATCCACTGATAAACATTTGGATTGTTTATGCTTTTTGCCTATTATGAATAATGCTACTATGAAAATTTGTGTAGAGGTTTTTGTGTGCACATATGTTTTCAATTCTCTTGGGTATATATCAAAGAGTAAAATTTCTGGATCGTATGGTAATTCTATATTTGACATTTTGAGAAACTATCAAAATGCTTTCCAAAATGGCTACACTATTTTACAATCCCACTAGCAACATATGAGGGTTCCAATTTCTCCACATCCTAGCCAACATTTATTATTGCCTGTCTTTTTTATTTTAGCTATTCTAGTGAGTATGCAGTTGTATCTCATTGTGCTTTTGATTTGCATTTCTCTAATGACTAATGATGTTGAATAACTTTTCGTGTGCTTATTGGGCATTTGAAATAGCTATTCATGTCTTTTGCCCATTTTTTAAATTAGTTATCTTTTTGTTGTTGTGTTTTAGAAATTTTTCATATATTCTTGATTTATATATTATATATACTTGACATACCCCATTATCAAATACATGATTTGCAAATATTTTCTCCCACTCTGTGGGTTGTCTTTTCACTTTCTTAATTGTGTTCTTTGGAACACAAATGTTTTTAATTTTGATGAAGTCCAATTTATCTGTTTTTCATTTTGTCACTTATACTTTTGGTGTTATATTTAAGAAGCCATATTGTATGTTTTGAATGAAGACGTTTCCCTATATATTCCTTTGTCCTTTTTATTTATCCATCTGGAATACCCAGTGAACTTTTGAATTTTGAAGGCATCAAATAAAATATCAGGATCATGGAAAGAGTTTTTATCCATTTATTTGTAGTTCACCTTCTTCCAAACCAGTTTGAGAAAGAGTAGGATTTTCATAAAGTAGCATTCTGAATTAAAACAGTATTTGACAGAACAAAGCCTGTATGAATACTCTTTATCTTTTTTGCATATTTCTTATTTTACCAATCAGACTGAAGCACCTCAAAAGCCAATGTAATTTCTCATCCCTCTTTATATCCCCAGCACTTTGCATGGTACCTTTGAATTCAGAAGACAGTGTGTGTGTGTGTTTTTTGTTTTTTTTTTGAGACAGAGTCTCACTCTGTTGCCCTGGCTAGAGTGCCGTGGCATCAGCCTCGCTCACAGCAACCTCAAACTCCTGGGCTCAGGCGATCCTTCTGCCTCAGCCTCCCGAGTAGCTGGGACTACAGGCATGC
>CAUYPO010025646.1:0-16133 GCA_963574435.1 Cheirogaleus major | reverse complement strand
CTTGTGTGTGTGTGTGTGTGTGTGTATGTGTGTGTATGTATGCATGGGTGTGTATGTAGCTGGTCTCTCACCAAAGCAATTTAATAAGTGTTGAAGAAGAATACCAGCTTTTAGTAAAAGCTTTCCATTTTGAGTCAGATGAAATTTACAGACTTCTATTCTTAGATTATGTTTTTCTGATATTTGTCTCAATTGTTTATAAGATTTTATTTGAAATCAATAATTATTTGAGTTTACAAGATTTTTTCACGAGGTATTCTTATCTTCCTTTCAGATTTTAAAATATTAACATATAGATATGACAGAAATAATTTATAATTATATTTAATTTCAACTGAAATCTCAGTAGTTTTACTTATCTCTAAGAAGAATTTCAAATCTTTGTCACCTTCTTTATCTGTGAAGGTCATTGTTAACTTACCACAGAATCAAATTACTATATATATATGTATGTATATGCATACATATAAACATATGATAAACTGTGATATTCTAAAACATTAAACTTGTCCTTTTACCAGTCATTTTTATGTTATTTTTCTCATAGTTAGCAGGCTAAGTTGTAAAGTACAACCTAATGCCTACATGAAGGATTTATATTTCTACAAAGGAAACAATCAGTGGCATTAGGTTAAGTCTATTCTGTTACCAATATGTGTTTTTACAAGTTTTTAGGTACACATGTTTAAACAAGTGGAATGATAATACATACTTTGTCTTTGAGTTGAGCTTCATTCTATAAAATCTGTAAGCCTTATGTCACCAAGTAAAGGATCATAGCATTGATTAGGTCTGCTTCTTATTGTCTGAATCATACCTCTCAATCTCAAAGTATTCTGTACAGAAACACAGCTGTCACTGCCAAGGACTTTAGTGCTTCCAGTTTTAGGCTGAATAATATCTCACTGCCAGAGTAATACATCAGCCATTACACACGATGACTCACACCATCCGCATGTTGGCAAGAATATACACTTTGCTAACAATAGCATTTCTTTGGAAAACATTAAACATTAATGCATTCTTATTTTTATTTTAACCCCAAACTCCCAGTGATAGAAATATTGTCAACTTTTCCCACAGCTTTACAATAAATACCAGGCAGTATTTTTATTAACTAAAACAAAAGAGTAATTATATTCTTTAATAATGTTCTTATAATTTTTTTTCAAAACATCTAAAATTATTGTAGAATTATAATTCTCATGATGGTGTACTTGTATTTGGATCTTTGAGGTCCATTTTTTATTCAAAATATGTATATTGCATTATTAGGTTGTAGATTTTAATTTAAAAACACAAAAATAAAAAATGAAAGCTTTTATGTAAATAGTATACCTGACACTTAGAAATTGGAAAATTTAAGTAATTAAATTTTTTCCCAGCAAATGTCTTTCATTTTATTTAGCAATATTTTACAATCAAGGTAAGACTAAAAGCAGAGCTTTATATATAACATTTTTCTATATTTCAAAAGAAAGATTTGCTCTGTTCTATACCTTTTGCCTCTTTAGAGTGTGATTCATTTTTAAATGCACAATGGCAGTTATTTTAAAATTAATGATTTTATAACTCATAAAAGTGTATAACCTTATCTAAGTATAATAGATATATTATGTACCATATTTCAAATACTGTATCATTTTAAAGATTTATAACATTCAAATCATCTCTGTAGTAGTTTAAAATAATTTTAGTATAAAAATGGGAATGAATAATTTTAGAACACCAATTATTCATCAAAGGACATTTAATAATTTAATTCATTTGGTATAAAATTGACATGATAGTCAATAATGAACTCAAATTATTGTGAATAAGTTAATGCCTAGAACCAAATAATGGCATTTCTATCTTAGGAATTACTGCCTAATCTATTGAATAATATTTTAAAAAATGAACTATGTCCTGTCTTTTGAATTCACAGAGAAGCACATACACACACACCTGAACTCATATAGTTGAAATTGCTAGAAAAATGATCTCAATTTTATGTGTTAAATTTTTAAATATATATTAAATTATGTAGAATGATCACTGTGAGATGATACATAATGTTTAAATCCCCAACCCAGTAATGTCTACCAACAAAATACATAAAAAGGAAATAAACCATCAATTTGAGATAAAGAATAATAAATAAGAAACCATAAAATATGACAAGAATAAGAGAAAACATTGAAGACTGCAATACACATGAATGTGTTAATAGCTCTAACCAATATCAAAGGCACTCTGTTTAGTGACCAAAATATACTGGTTATACAGAAAGGGGAAAAAAAACAGCTTAGGTTCAGACATATGCCAGTTTACATAGTTAAAATACAAAAACTATTTACTAGTTTTCCAATTTTACAAATAAACTATAGAAAGTAGAAAAATTATAATTATATAAAAAGAAACATTATTATCTTCAAGAGAATAAAACTAAAGATATAATTGAAATGTTTTAGAGTGAATGTGGTGGAGAGAATGGCATTTGGATACTCCTCTTTCAGAGTGGAAAAACCAAGGTTATCTTTAGAGCTGATGCAGAAAAATTGAGAATCCCTATATGTTATACCAGTCCAATATTAATAAAAATAGCACTGTAACAATTAGTAATTTGACAGAAGTTTTTGTATATGATATAAAGTTTTATATGCTTTATTCAGCCAAAATAAAAAGTTATAAAGGTAAAACATTGGAAGAGCCTCCAGATTTGTTCTTTTTTCTTAAGATTGCTTTGGTTATTCTGGCTCTTTTTTGATTTCATATGAAGTTTAGGATTATTTCTTCTAGATCTGTGAAAAATGACATTGGTATTTTGATGGGAATTATTAATACATTGAATCTGTAAATCACTTTGGGCAGTATGGATACTTTAATAATGTTGATTCTTCCACTTCATGAGCATGGGATATTTTTCAATTTGTTTGTGTCATCTATGGCTTCTTTCATCAGTATTTTGCAGTTCTCCTCATAGAGATCTTTCACCTCCTTGGTTAAGTAAATTCCTGGGTATTTTATTTTCTTTGCATCTGTTGTAAATGGTGTTTTCTCTTTGATTCAACTCTCAGCTTGACTGTTATTAGCATATAGAAATGCTACCAATTTGTATACATTGAATTTTGTAACTTAATACTTTGCTGAATTTATTTATCAATTCTAGGACTCTTTTGGTGAATGGAGTCATCACATTACCTGACTTAAAATTATACAACAAGCCTATAGTAACCCAAACAACATGGTACTGGTATAAAGATAGAGATATATACCAATGGAACACAATAGAGAACCCAGAAATAAAACCATATACTTACAATCAATTGATTTTCAACAAAGCATACAAAAACATACACTGGACATGGGCATAGGCAAAGAATTTATGACTAAGAGAGAAAAGGTAAATACAGCAAGAACAAAAATAAATAAATTGTACTTAATTAAGTGAAAAAGTTTCTGCATGGCAAAGGAATAATCAACAGAGTAAATAGACAACCTACAGAATGGGAGAAAATATTCACAAACTATACATCTGACAAAGGGCTAATATCTAGAATCTACAAAGAACTCAAACAAATTAGCAAGAAAAAAATATTAATAAGGTTATTTGCCCATTTGTTAAGTTCATAAGTGTCTATTAATGAGTAGGCAAAAGACATAAACAGAGTTTTTCAAAAGAAAATATACAAATGGCCAACATACATGAAAAAGTGCTTAACATCACAAATCATCAGGGAAATGCAAATTAAAACCACAATGAGATACTACCTTACCCCTATCAGAATGGCCATTATTAAAAAAAAAAAAAGATATATTTGGCCTGAATGCAGTGAAAAAGGTATGCTTAAACACTATTAGTGGGACTGTAAATTAATACAACCTCTGTAGAACACAGTATGGAGATCCCTCAAAGAACTAAAAGTAGACCTACCATTTGATCCAGCAATTCCACTATTGGGTATCATTCCAAAGGAAAATAAGTCATTATATCAAAAAGACTCCTGTGCCTGAATCTTTATCACAACATGATTCACAATTGCAAAGATGTGGAACCAACCTAAGTGTCCATCAATTCATGAGTGGAGAAAGAAAATGTGGTGTATATATATATATCATGGAGTGCTACTCAGCCATAAAAAGGAATGAAATAATGTCATTTGAGGAACTTCAATGGAGCTGGAGACCATTATCCTAAGTGAAGTATCTCAAGAATGGAAAAACAAACACCACATATTCTCATTAATAAGTGGGAGCTAAATGACAGGTATACATGGTCATAAAGTGGTGTAAAGAACATTGGAAACTAAGAAGGGAGAAGAGTGTGAGCAAGGGGGTGAGGAATAATAATTTACCTTTCATGTACAATGTACACTATTCTGGTGAAAGGCACACCAAAAGCCCTGACTTCTGAATTATACAATTAATCCATATAAGAAGAACACTTGTACCCCCTAATGTGTTTAAATAAGAATTATATTAAAGAAAACATTGGAAGAGGCTAGAAAGGAAAGATTTAATAAATGAACCAATTCCTATTTTGCTAGGATGTGACAGAGGATGTCTGAGGTTTGTAAATTAAGAATTAGTAATGCATGTGACTGTTGGAAGAAGTAGGATAGAAATGATTATAATATTTGCCTCCTAGGATTAGGCATAATGGTCAGAGGATGAAGCCGGCCACAGATACTTTACATCATAAGCCATAGCCATTTTGAACTTCTCAATTCTTTCAACCATGGGCATGGATAATTTCCTTTAAATTTTAAATAAAAATAAAAACATATTAAAACAAATGGAATCTGATATTTACACATTTATTCATGACTACTGAAACATTGAGAAAAATTAACAAAAAAAGAATAAATTAAACTAAAATCAATTGTGGGGAGGAAGATATTATAGGTGCAGTGGTACATATTATTATAATCTTGGATGTCGAAGTCAATCTTACCTGACTTCAAGTTATTATTCTCTTTCTTATTAGACATGTAACCTTGGCCAAGTTACTTAACTTATTCAGACTAGTCTTCTGATTTTTAAAATTGGAATAACAATAATACCATTCTCATAAAGGTGTTTATGGAATGATGAGAGAATACATATAAAATACTTTGTAGTTAGCCCTTAGCCTGGCAATGTTTATTGCATCTTAAATAATACTAAAGAAAAAATGAACTAAGAAGTTAAATAAATACAGACTTAATAAGACTTAAAAACCAGTGATTAAAAAATGATAATCAAAACAGAAAAGTTTTTTTACCTTAAACAAGAAAATGGAGGAATCTCAAGAATGTATCATTATTAATAAGAACGGAATTTCCTCAGTTACTGAGGAAATTTTAAAATTTGGGACAAAATTATATACGAATTATTGCTTTGTAAATTGGAAACATAGATGAAAACACCTTTGAAATCCAGATTACAAAAGTGATCTGAAAAAGAGATAGGAACTGCTATTAATATTATTATAGCCATAGGTAAAACTAAGATCTTCAAAACTTGGCTTTAAACAAAAACATCAAGAACGGATTGCTTGCCGGTCAATTTTACCAAATTTTCAGGGAAGAGCTTATTCCTACATTATTGAGCATAAAGAATGTATAAAAAGGCCCATTTATTTTTATGAGGTTTTTAATATTCTGACTCAACAATATTTTGCATCTTCATTTATAGGTTAACATAATTAACAGTTTTCTTATCTTCCATGTTTTCCTTTTCTTCCTTCTGTTCTTTTTCAGTTCTTCACTTCTTTATTCCTTCTTCACCTCCTCTTCCTTCTTTTATTCTTTTCCTTTAAATATTTTTAGCCATTTTTAAGGGGTCTTAAAATAAATTTTTTTTAACTTAGTGATAACCAATTGCTTATTTGTGAATGATCTGAACTTGTACTTTAATAGTATTCAAATTCAAATCCAGATGCATATTCTTTTTTTTTTACTTACTTGATGTTTAATAAAAGTTTTTTTTGACTACATAAAACATATTAAGTTCAATTCTTAAAAGGGCTGTAATCAAACATAATCTGATATTTTATTTAATCTTTCTTTCCCTCTCAGGTAAATGTTTTAATTTCTATATGGTTATAATTTTTATGGTTACTGTGTTCCATGTTATGTGTTGAAAGTTTTCTCCCCAAATGTGAATAATCTGTGATATATTACTTATTACTTTACCTTTTACATTTAAAATGTTACTCTATCTGAATGAATGTTTTATGGATAACATGAGTTAAATTTTTTTTCAAATGAATAATCATTTGAAAAATAGTCATTCCAATGGCAGTTTCTTGATTATATCATCCTTTTACAATGGATTTTAAACACAATCTTTATCATACTCTAGAATTTCACGGCCAGACCTTAACTCTCTTTTCTAGTTATCTGTAAGTATAGTAATGTGTGTTACCACAGTGTTAGCTTTCTGCTATGTTTTCCCTTATTTTCTTTTGCAACATGTAATTTTACAGATATTATCCTATATATTTTTAAAATAAAAATGGCAAAGTGTTTGAGGACTCCGATAGAATTTTGATTAAAATATTTTAGAATTATATTACTTTGTGAAGAACATTTACATTTATAACAAAGAATCATGTAATTAAAAAACATGATGTATCTGTCTCTCCATTTAGGTCTTCTTTGATATCCATTCCTATATATCTATACCTGTATCTCTCTATACATATATCCAACCTAAATTTTTGGTTTCCCAGACATCTACTTGATTTAAGCATATTTCTCCTAATGTAGTTTTGAGGAAAGCTATTGCTTTGATTTGAAAAAAATAGAATAAGATATCATGCAATTCATGCTCTTCTCTTTTCATCATTCCTCCTTCATGGAACATGTTTAAGAATTCTAGATATCAGCAGTCATTTTGCAACTGCATGGCAAAAACTACATGATCACATAGCAGAAAAATTCTGGGACATTGCCATGGACTACTATACCCAGTCCAATTATTACAAAAAGAAAAACAACCTATTTTTCACATACAGCTGAGCATAATTTTTATACAGGTTTTGAAACCCTTATTCACCTTGTAGGGATTCAGAAGATCTATTAGGTTGTAAGAAATTGGGTTCATTGGGGCACACCCACAATTGAGGAACATCTAAGAATATATGATTTCATCATTTAGAAAAGACCATCACTGATATTAGCCTTTTTTATGATACTACCTATTTATTACTTTTTTTAGTCAATTCAGCAATATCAACATTAGAAGTCTAACATTTTGCTAAGGCTTTCACTATGATACGACCATAATGCTTATGATACTGTGGTGATGAGTTCAGATACCATGTTTTCTAGGACATATATTCTCTATATAGTTTTCTTACATTTTAGGTCAATGTTGGTCTTTCTCCAGCTGGTACTGGGAATATAAATGTAGGAGGGAATATCATCAGAGATTATCCAAACTGTGTCATGGATGCTGTCACCATTGTTAACAGCCATAATGCCTACCCCTGTGGAGACTCATTCTAAAACCATCTGAAAAGCCAATAAAAAGGAAGTTAACCTCCCCCATTCTGAGATCTGATAGAAGACTTTTAGGCATTTTAATGGGCAAAAGTCTTCTTAATGTATTAAGTTTACAGAATATTTAATGATATTTCCTACATATCTGTTGTGACATAAACTTACTGATTATCTTCTCAGGTTTTATTTTGTTCGAAGGACAGTTCCAGGAATATCCCTGGACATGATTAATCTGATTTAATAATGATTACCTGATATGGAGGTGGTACATAAATCTTGGGAGGAATTGTGTCTGGACCTAGAATATGCTACTTCCAAAATTTTAATCACCTAACTCATTTCAGGTGAACTTTCTTATGACATTTCCTCTATTATCACTTTACAAAGTATTTTTCTTAATTTTTATTACATTCAGTGCTTAAAGAGTGTATTTCTTTTTCCTTAGGAAAGTCAACAGTTAACAGTTGTTGGATCATAATATTCATATTTAGAATTGTATGTGATTGGCATAATCATTTTGCTTTTTTGACTGAATAGCTCCAGATGAAATATGTATTTAAAAAACAGTACTATTCTTAGGTGAAAATTGTGTGTACAGAAGATACAGAGAGATACCCTGAAAAAGATATTCATCAATCATAACAGCATCCAAAGTTGTGCCTTTCAGAAGTTTCAAGAAGCCTACTTCATGTCTGCATGATTCTTCATTGTAGCCATTTCTGAGTTTTTCCTTTACTCCAGGTCTATGTCTGAATAGACATATTGAGATATATTTACCTCTAAAGTCAGTGTTTTATTTTGACATAATTGAATTAAAATCACTGTGGTTTTAGAGTTGTAGGTGTTGTATCCTGAATGGTAGATGCAATAGAGGCAACTTTGAAGAAATAGCAAGGTACAGGATAAAAAGTGCGTGCAACACTATTAGTACATATTTGCCCTATATATGTATTAACAATAGAAAGCACCCTAGACTGTTCTATGCCATGCCAGAAAATCCCATTTTCCAAAATCTTCTCTGGATGTATAAGGCAGCCTAAGAGTTAAGTTATTCTGATGGCAAATGATGCCTTAAGTGTGACATACTTTAGGTGGAAAATGTAATGTAGATGCCTAGACCTTGGGTCTTTACTAGTGTGGCATGCACTTTTTATGTCTACTGCATTTTAAGTCACTTATAGTTTAATAAGCCATCAAGAGTTCAATAATAGACATTCTGGAAACATACTAATCTGTGTTTCTTCTCTCTTCAAATGATATTTATACAATAGGTAAAGGTTATGCCTTCAAGTTATTACCATAAATAGTATTTACAGGAATAGCTTAATTCAACTAGCACATTCTGCCCCTGCAAATGTACCGAAACATATTATTAATACAACTCTCCACGTTCTTTGCTATAATCCTATTATATGTCTTTATCATCTCTTGCTTGAACTACAATAATCTAGTGAGGTCCTTTGCTTCCACTCGTCCTTTATAACTCTTCAGAAATGACCTTTTAAAAAACATAAATCTGACCATGTTATTTCTTTGCCTAAAGTTGCCCATTCCTTAGAATAAAAATCAACCTCTCATCACAGCCTTAGTTTTCCACACAAATATTCTAGTCCTGTTGGCTCAAAAGTTTATCTTGTTTCTTTTCTTCAAGAAACTATCATCATTCTTGTCTTAAGGATCTTTTTGTGTATTTGCTTACTTTTCTAACTTGATTTTTTTCTCCATATCTTTGTTAAGTAAGCTGTGTTTTGCTATTTATTCAGATTCTAGCTTAAAATGTAACCTCCTCAGAGAGCCATTTCTTGTCAGCTGTCTATATTGTGACCACCTTTCCATTATTGTGTATTATAACACCATATTTTAGTTTCTATATAGCTTTTCCCACTACATAGTGTTTTCTTGACTATTAATATTTTTGTTTTCACTAGAAATATTCACCATGAGAATGGAAACCTTGCCTATATTTTTACCTTCTTATTTTCAGTTCATAGAGTTATATTTAATATGTCACAAACTTTCTATTTATTAAATATTTGAAAGAATAAATTGAGGTAACCCTCAGTTTATTATGAGAAATGATTAGTTTTTCTGTAAATAACCAAAAAAGGTTTAAGATCACTTGTTTATTCGATTACTCCTTATGTTTTGAACTCTAATGAAGTAATCTAGTTCTTAATTATTCTTTGAACTCTATACTAATGCATATTAAAATTTTATTAGCCAATGTGTATTCTGGTGGCTCATATTAAGCCTATTACCTGTAATTTTACTGATTCTGTGACAGTTTAGCCTTGAAAAGCAGCTAATACTTCTCAAGTTGGATATTAGTCAATGCACTTAAAAGAGGGTCTCCTTTATTCCTGATTTCAAATGTGTGTATATATATGTCTACATTATACTCATATATAATGAAATCATATGTCCTTTGAATTTTTTATATTGTTACTTTTCTTTTTAGATATGTTCTTCAAATCACCTTTCACTTAGCCTTTTTTATAGTCCCTAATATCTACCTAGACTCCTTTTATAACCATGAGACAAAGTCCTCAGAATATCTCAGTAACTTTTAGCAGTTACCATATTTTTATTGAAGTCATTCTCTGTCTTATTTCTCAATCTGTTCTAAGTCACAATCTTATTTGAATCAGTTTCCTGTTCAATAACATTTATGTCTTTACTTTGCTTTTAGGGCCAATTTCATATACTTCAGGCTAGTATTCAAAGTCTCTTCACCTAATTGCTCTTCTATACGAAAGTACACATCACTATTCTTCAAATAGTTCTCTCCTGTTGACCACTGAACACATCATGCTTGGGATTACTAGAAGAAAACCTAACAAACTGATCTTTCTTCTTTGAATGTCTGAAATCCTGATTACCATATACTTAATTGGAAGATTTAAATTATACATTACACTGATTTATATCTTGGTCTTCATGTATTTTCTTTCCCAACTAGGTTATAAACTATTAGACAGCAAGCATTTTGACTTGTACTTGTTTTGTATGTTTTCTGTACCTAGCACAATGCTTACAATTCTAGCCGCTTAACACATTTGCTCAAAAGAGTGAATGAGTATAATTTATTACCATGTAAACTGGCTAATCACTCATAATTTCTTGCCTCATAGGGGCACACAACTATACAGATACTGTTGTTAACCGTCCTTGCAGTGAGATGTAGCCATGTGACTGAATTGACCCAATGGCAGCATAGTGAAAATAACATGTACCACCTCATGGCAAGGTCCATACAAACCTTCTATGTCTGATCTGCAAACTCTTCTCCTTCCTAGGAAGCTTGATATTAATGGTAATGGTGAAGTTTTGGCAGCAATAACTTGAAGGTGGAGAAAAATATACAAAGAGCTCAGGTGGCCCTCCTCCCCTTTCTCCCCCACAAAACTAACAAAAGACTCAGAGAAAACTCACCAGTTAATAAAGAGCTAGACTTTTGAACTCACTATGAGGAAATAAAAACAAAAACAAACAAAAAACTTCAATCATGTTTGAACCATTTTATATATTTTTTGATTTTCATAACAGATAACATTATCTTAACTAACACATTATATTCCTAAACAAGTATAATATTTGGCTACTAGTACATATAAAATAATTTTCATTTTACCATTGAATAATTGAAGACATTTAGCAAAAAGGAGGCACTTCCAAAACTGAATACATAAATTTTACCTGACATATTGCATTTTCTCCAAAATTTATGATTAACATTTAGGATATGTATAACCCATATATAAAACAATTTGTATTTAATAAATAATAAAAACAGTAGCATCATTATAGTGCACAACTTCCTTTTTAAACGGTGAAAGTATGTACTCATAATGTAAACTTTAGAAAATTAATAATTTAGTTCCATTAAAAGAATATCCTGAGCCATTTTCTCCAAAATATGGTGAATGACTCCTAAAACTTCAGAAAAAGAGGTATATTTCTTCTCACATCTTTTATATATTGTCTTGTTTTCGTGTTTTAACGATTGTAAACAAAAAGAACAATTAGATAACTTCACTTGGAATTCTTAATTAGTGACATAATTTATGTGGATTAAAAAACAATGTATGGAATCACCAACATTTCTCTAAAAAGAATGGAAAATTTATCTTTGCGGATATACACACAATCCTTACAATCCTTAGCGTTTTAAGTGTTGTGTGGTAATCTCAAAGAGGGAAATTCATTCATTTTTTGGTATAATAGAATAATTATCTAAATATCCTTAGCAACTGCTGAGAATAAGGAAAGGGTCAATTCAAGTTGACCCTTTCACACATTTTAATATAGAAAATATAGGTATTATTGATACAGAAAAGAGTGGACTCCTATGTCAAACTCTTGCCAAAAATAATTTTTGAACTCCTTTTCACCCTTCTCCCTGCCTCCTGATAACAAGTTTATTTACTGAAGGCCAATTAATGACTCTAGTATTCAAGATCTGCTTTTTTCAATTTGTTTCTTACTGCATATAGCTTGCAACCAGTGCTTCAGCCAAACTGTACTCTTTGTTCTTTTCTTGTTTCCAGTCATTTTCTCACAAAGTTCACTTTACCTAGCATGCCTTCTATAATTCCTCCTATTTTAAATCTACTAAACTCTATAAATGTAACTAAAATGCAAGTACTCATGAAAAGCCTTTTCATTTATATCTAAAAATATCTCATTCTGCTCTGTGCTCCCAATAACAACTTTTACTTCACATTACCTTACGTGATACACATTTGTGCACCTGCACTTCTTAGAGAATAGCACTCATGGAGTGCTTACAATTTATGTTCTGATGCATATGACAGATATTTTGTTAATAATTATATTAGTTTTTTTCTTTAATTGATTTCTCAACCAAAGGTTATTTTCTTTTGCACAGCTTTCTAAAGAGTTATAATTTCTAAATAAATCTTCTTTATTATTTCACTTAACCAGAACTAAGAGTATATATATTAAAATTTTCTTAAAAGTGAAATATTTCTCACACTGCTTCTTAAAATCTCATTCTATTATGTTTGGTAATACATGAATATATTTTTTTTAACTTTAGAAAGGCACTATTCCTATAATCTAATCAGTAGTCTCAAAATTCTATGATCTTGGTAGACTACCAAAACTATAGAAAATTTATCCCATTCCTACTCAATTTTCTGATAGGAAAAAGAAAAAACTTGCCTAATATTATATGGCAAGCATTATGTTACTTTTGTAAAACATAGATGACTAATAAAGGATATTTTAAGGTTATTATATATTTTGTTAGAAAGAAATAAACTTTTGGTTTATTTTTAAAGCAGCCAATATTTAGGGCAGTTAAAGACCAGAGCCTTCTTCTATAAAAGGTAGAATTGTTGTATTAAATTGTTTCACTGAAGAATAAAATATATACAGACAGGCTAACACATCAGAAATGTACATCCTGATAAATTTTCAGAAAGTGAACATGCCTTGTTGATCATTGCTCAAGTCCCAAGTTTCTTACCAGTGCCTCAACCCTGATGACCAGTTGCCACCTACCCTCCTCTTTAACAATAGCCATTATTCTAAACTATCACCATAAACTAGCTTTGGATTTCTTTGAACTTTATATGAATGGGATGGAATAATATGGATTATTCTTCTCTGGTTTGTTTAGCACTACATTTTGTTTGGGTAATTTGCCTATATTTTTGCATAGAGCGATAATAATTGGTTGTGATTACTATATTAACTGTTGATAAACATTTAGCTTGTTTCCAGTTTGAAATCATTATGAATAAAGCAAAGCATAATGAACATGTTTTATGTATGCTTTTATAAACATACACAAGGATTTATATTGGATACCACTCTGAGGCCTTTAATTTTTACTTTTCCTTTTGTGTGTCCGATGATATCCAATTGTGTTTTTTATTCACATGCCTGTGATCACTAATGAGATTATATACCTCTTCATATGTTAATGCAAAGACTTTAGACAATGCAAGGTCAACTATATGATGCTTCTCACTGGCATGCTATTTCTTCTGGCTGAAGAATTCACTTTAGTATTTCCTTCACTGTGGCTCTTCTTGCTGACCACTTATTTCAGTTGTCATTTCTCAAATTTAGCTGTCTTGGATCTTTCTTTTGAAAGTTTATTTTCAGTAGACATAAAACTCTGGGATGTCAATTTTTTTCTCATTAAAGCACTTTGAAGATATTTTTCAATGGTCATTTGGTTTCTTTATTCTTTCTTTTTCTTTCTTCTTTAAAATCTTATTTTCTTTCTTCCATTAGTGTATTTTTGAAAATTTAGATGTCAATTTAGCTTTAATGATAATTTTAAATTTTAGGTAACACGTATTTTTGCTCTGGAAGGTTTTAATATGTTTTTTCTTTCATTTTCAGCAGTAATATGTATATCATGTCCAGTTGAGGTTTTATTCATACATATTTGTTTTAAGGTTTAAGTGCTTGTGAAAACTGTGAATTGATGTCTTTTATTAGTTATGAGACTTGTGTTGCCATTTTCTCCTCAATATTGTTCCTGCTGCATTCACTCTTTTCTCTTTTTGCAACTTGAAGTACTCATGGGTTAAGCCACTTCACTATTTTACATATATCCTGTATGCTTTTCCCCCCTCTACTTCTATCCTTTTTCTGGAGATTTTCATTCACTCCATCTTAATTTTTTTTCATTCTGTCAATCTATTGAAATCATGCATGAAATTTTTTAAGTTTACTTATTTCACTTTTCAATGGATAATTTACATTAGTCTCTTTAAAGTTTCCATTTCTCTGTAAAAATTCATGATGTTCATCCTACTTTCTTGAACATATACATAGTTATTTTAATGCCTATGAAAATAACTTCAATATATAGATCTTCTATAGATTTGTTTATATTGCTGGTTTCCTTTTTCTATCGCTTTCTGTCAATTCTTATTTTCTTATCTCACCTCATTGCTTTTAATTGAATGGAAGATATTTCATAAGAAAAGCCATAAATATAGTTTTAATATCTTGAATGATAATGTTTTGTTCCATAAAGGGTTGTTTTGATTTGCCAATTAGACTGAAGGTATATTATCAGGCTTTTATCTGGCCTTTACTTCTTGTGTCTATTGATCTATACCCTCTTCAAATTACTCCTAGAGTTCATAACTTCATGTGCAATTGAAAGTCTGTGGTACTTTCTAGGGAACTTCATCCTTGGTAGATGCTTATATCTGATTTTTATCATTTCAAGACTGTAAAATTTTTTATGTTCGGCTTCTCATCCTTTCAATCATAGCTTGGAAATTGGCAAATACTCCAATGTGAAGAACTAAGAACATTGGCCTGACATGGGTTTCTCTTCTCTCTGATAACCTGCCCCCTTCCCCCTCAAGCCCATGTAGCTTCGTAACTCTCCAATGCTTTGAAACAGATTTTAAAAATACATTATTTTCCTTTTTGTATAGCTTTTGTAGTTTCCATAGTGGGAGTGTGGTTTCTGAAGCAGAACATCTACACAAGCTCTTTGTGCAATTTCCCATAAACATGAAACACCTTTAAATAAAATAGAAAATAGCACCGTTCTTACAAATAAAGATAACAAATGGAAGGATCAGTAATATATTGAAGTAGATTGATTCTGATAAGGATGTATTTTATTCATACTATCCATTAACAATTTTAAATTAGACATTCAAAACAATTACTGAAATTATATGCAGCATTAGAGAGGACATTACTTAATATATGTATCTATTTCTTGGTCACTGATCTCAGTGTAATAACTTATTATTGATTTTTATTACTACTCACATAAATTTTATTTCATTAATGTGTTAAGTATTGATTTTATATAAATAGTTTCCAATGTAGAACATTCAGTAAGCAATCTGCTGATACAAAATAACATTAAATTTTTATACTTTAATTAGTTACTTATGTACTATTTCCATATATATTATAGTTTTTAACTCTAATTATATTTTTAGCATAAAATCCCATATAGAAATAATTTTAAAATTTTCTTTCACTGATTAATTCATCTACTTTGCCATAACAATTACTAGATGATTATATAATGTCTCCTCCATGTCTTTTGACACCTTTAGAATGTAATCCCAAAGGGTGTGTTCCATTTCACTTAAAGAAATACCCACAGTATAAAAAAAAGCCCTGTTTTTTTTTTTATTTTTTTAAATTTTTAATTTTTTTAAATACAGACTTCTCATTAGCATATCATCTTACTCATTATACATTTAACAAATTATTCTGGAATAAGACTATTGAACACTACATCAGAGATATCTGACCATAAATTGATGATGTAGAGAAAAAAGATACTCAACAGACATTAGTTTAGTAGAGTCTTTGTGCCAGGAATTGTACTAAGGTTTTGAAATTACACTGGTGAAAAACATATGGTTCTTGTAAGCAAGGAGCTCACTGGCAGATGTAATACATGCAACCAAATATGTAATATAGCATTATACATACTATGAGAGAGGATATTGGAAGGATTTCATGATTAAATATTATATACCATATGACATCTTTACATTGAATGGTGAATTCTAAATATTTTGAGCCCACTAATCAGAGAAAACTCTTGGCATTTATAGAAAGAAAAGATGCTATAGGGGTAGGTCTGCTGAGATCATATACAAAGAGTCTCACATGATGCCTAAGGCAATCTCTTCT
>CAUYPO010025643.1:0-12332 GCA_963574435.1 Cheirogaleus major | reverse complement strand
TACAGTGTGCAGTGTACGCTGTGTAGCAGGCAGTGTGCGGTGTGTGGCGTGCCATGTGAGGTGCATAGGATGCACTGTGTGGTGTATGGTGTGTAGTGTGCACTGTGCATTGTCTGGCATGCGACATGCGGTGAGTAGGATGCAGTGTGCGGTGTACCGTGTGTAGCAGGCAGTGTGCGGTGTGTTGCAGGTGACATGTGGGGCATAGGATACAGTGTGCGGCGTACCGTAAGTAGCGTGCAGTGTGCGGTGTACGGGGTGTAGCGGGCAGTGTGCGGTGTCTGGCGTGTGACATGCGGCATGTAGAATGCAGTGTGTGGCGTACCGTGAGTAGCGGACAGAGTGCGGTGTCTGGCGTTCGACATGCGGTACGTAGGTTGGAGTGTGCGGTGAACAATGAGTGCATGTGGTATGCGGTGTGTGGCGTGCGACATGCTGTGCGTAAGATGCAGTGTGCCATTTACGTTGTGTAGCGGGTTGTATGCGGTGTCTGGCGTGTGACATGCGGTGCGTTTGATGCAGTGTGCAGCATACCGTGAGTTGCGTGTTGTGTGCGGTGTCTGGCGTGCGACATGCGGTGTGTAGGATGCTGTGTGCTACGTACGGTGTGTAGCGGGCCGTGTTTGGTGTCTGGTGTGCGACATGCAGTGCAAAGGATGCAATGTGTGGCGTACGGTGTGTACCGGGCAGTGTTCGGTGTCTTGCGTGCGACATGCGATGCGTAGGATGCAGTGTGCGCTGTGCCATGTATAGCGTGGAGAGTGCGGTGTCTGGCTTGGGACATGTGGTGTGTAGGATGCCGTGTGCGGCGTGCCATGTGTAGCATGCAGTGTGAGGTGTCTGGCGTGCAACGTGCGGTGCATAGGACGCAGTGTGCGCCATACCGTGAGTAGCGTGCAGTGTGCGGGGTCTGGCGTGTGACATGAGGTGCGTACGATGCAGTGTGCGGCGTACCGTGAGTAGCGTGCAGTGTGCGGTGTCTGGCGTGCCACATGCGGTACGTAGGATGCAGTGTGCGGCATACCGTGAGTAGCGTGCAGTGTGCAGTGTCTGGCGTGTGACATGCGGCGCGTAGGATGCAGTGTGTGGCATACCGTGAGTAGCATGCAGTGTGCGCTGTCTGGCTTGTGACTGGTGGTGCGTAGGATGCAGTGTGCGGCGTAGCGTGAGTAGCATGCAGTGTGCGGTGTCTGGCTTGTGACTGGCGGCGCGTAGGATGCAGTGTGCAGCGTAGCGTGAGTAGTGTGCAGTGTTCGGTGTTTGGTGTGCGACATGTGGTGCCTAGTATGCAGTGTGCAGTGTACCATGTGTAGCGGGCAGTTTACGGTGTCTGGCGTGAGACATGCTGTGTGTAAGATGCAGTGTGTGGCGTACCGTGAGTAGCTTGCAGTGTGCGGTGTCTGGCGTGCGACCTGCGGTGCGTAGGAGGCAGTGTGCAGCGTACCGTGAGTACCGTGCAGTGACTTAGACAAAGGAGATATTAAATGCCTTGCTTAGAGGCTTGTTTCTCTCGAAGAACTGAAGCACTGTGTATATCTTTTTCACAAATGCATATAAGAAACATTTGTTCCTTTTTAAAAGAACTTCCACGTATAAATGTTTGCAGTGACTTTGACATAGGAGATAGAGTGCCTTGCTTATATGCTTGTTCCTTTCTGAACTGAAGCACAGTGTAGATGGATTTGAGAAACACACGTAAGGAACATTCACTTCTTTCATAAAGAACTTTCATATACAAATGTTTGCAGTGACTTAAGTAGATAGAAAGTGCCTTGCTTATAAACTTGTTCTTCTGTGAGAACTGAAACGCTGTTTACATTGTTTTCACAAACTCATACAAGAAATTTTCAGTTCTTTTTAAAAGAACTTCCATATATAAATGTCTGCATTGTCTTAGACTAAAGAAACAAAAAGTGCCCTGCTTATACGCTTGCTCTTATCTAAGAACTGAAACACTGTATAGAGGGATTTGAGAAACACATATAAAAAACTTTCACTTCTTTCATAAAGAACTTTCACATACAAATGTTTTCAATGACTTAGACAGAGGAGATAGAATGTGCCTTTTTTATAATCTTGTTCTTCTCTGAGAACTGAAACACTGTGTGCATTGTTTTCACAAATGCATATAAGAATCATTCAGTTCTTTCAGAAAAACTTCCATTTATAAATGTTTGCAGGGACTTACACAAAAGATATAGAAAGCGCTTTCCTTTCACAAATGTTCTTCTCTGAGAACTGAACAACCGTGTACATTGTTTTCCAAACACATATAAGAAACATTCAGTTCTTTCATATGGAACTTCCATGTATAAATGTTTCCAGTGACTTAGGCAAAGGATATAGAAAGCCCATTGCTTATATTCTTGTTCTCTGAGAACAGAAACACTGTATACATTATTTTTGAAACGCATATAAGAAACATTCAGTTCTTTCATAGACAAATTTCATATATAAATGTCTGCAGTGACGTATCAAAGGAGATAGAAAGTGCCTAACTTTTATACTTGTTCTTCTCTGAGAACTGAAACACCGAGTACATTGTTTTCACAAATGCATATAAGGTACATTCAGTCCTTTTATAAAAAACTTCCATACATAAATGTTTGCAGTGACTTAGGCAAATGAGAGCAAAAGTGCCTTGTTAATACACTTGTTCTTCTGTTAGAATTGAAGCACTGAGTAGAGATATTTGAAAAATGTATACAATAAACTTGCAGTTTTTTCATAAATAACTTCCATATATATATCTTTGCACTGATTTAGACAAAGGAGATAGAAAGTGCCTTGCTTATACGCTTGTTCTTCTCTGAGAACTGAAACACTGTGTGCACTGTTTTCACAAACACATATAAGACACATTCAGTTCTTTCCTTGGGAACTTCCACATATAAATGTTTGCAATGACGTAGACAAATGAGATATAAAGTGCCTTGCTTATACGCTGTTCTTCTCTGTATTGAGGCACTGTGTTGAGAGATTTGAGAAACTTCTATAGGAAACTTTTCATTTTTTCATAAAGATCTTCCATATATAAATGGTTGGAGTGACTTAGACAAAGGAGATACAAAGTGCCTTGCACATAGGCTTGTTTCTCTAGAAGAACTGAGACACTGTGTACATTGTTTTCACAAATGCATATAAGAAACATTCAGTGCTTTCATAAACAAATTCCATATATAAATGTTTGCAGTGACTTAGACAAATGAGAGAGAAAGAGCCTTGTTAATATGCTTGTTCTTCCCTGAGAATTGAAGCACTGAGTACAGAGATTTGAGAAACACATATAATAAACTTGCAGTTTTTTCATAAATAATTTCCATATATATATGGTTGCAGTGATTTAGACAAAGGAGATAGAAAGTATGTTGCTTACACGCTTCTTCTTCTCTGAGAAATGAAACACTGTGTACATTTCACAAATGATTATAGGAAACATTCAGTTCTTTCATAAAGAACTTCCATATATAAATGTTTACAGTGACTTAGACAAAGTAGATAGTGCCTTGCTTATACGTTTGTTCCTTTCTGAGAACTGTAACACTGTGTACATTGTTTTCACAAACTCTTACAAGAAACATTGTTATTTTATAAAGAACTTCCAGATATAAATGTTTACACTAACTTAAATGAAGGAAGTAGAAAGTGCCTTGCTTGTTCCTCTCTGAGAACTGTAACACTGTGTACATTGTTTTCACAAACACTTGTAAGAAACATTAAGTTCTTTTATAAAGAACTTCCATATATAAATGTTTACAGTGACTTAGACAAAGGGATAGAAAGTGCCTTGCTTTTAGGCTTGTTCTTTTCTGAGAACTGTAACACTGTGTGCATTGTTTTCCCAAATGCATATAAGAAACAATCCATTGTTTCATAGAGAACGTCCTTATATAAATGTCCACAGTGATTTAGACAACAAACGCATATAAGAAACTTAAGTTCTTTCATAAAGCACTTCCATATATAAATGTTTGCAGTGACTTAGATAAAGCAGAGAGAAAGTGCCTTGCTTATAAGCTTGTTCTTCTCTGTGAACTGAACAAATGTGTGCATTGTTTTCAAAAACGCATATAAGAAACATTCAGTTTTTCCAGAAAAACTTCCATATATAAATGTTCTTTGTGTCATAGACAAAAGAGATAGAAAGTGCCTGGTCTATATGCTCATTTTTTTCTGAGAACTGAAACACTGTGTGCATCATTTTCAAAAAAGCATACAAGAAACATTCAGTTCTTTCATAAGAAACTTCCATATATAAATGTTTGCAGTGACTTAGACAAAGGAGTTCCAAAGTGCCCTGCTTGTACGCCCATTCTTCTTGAATTGAAGCACTGTGTAGTAAGATTTGAGAAACGCATATAAGAAACTTTCAGTTCTTTCTTAAAGACCATCCAAATATAAATGTCTGTATCGTCTTAGACAAAGGAGATTGAAAGTGCCCTGCTTATATGCTTGCTCTTCTCTGAGAACTGAAACATTGTGTGCATTGTTTTCACAAATGCAAAGAAGAAACATTCAGTTCTTTCATAAAGAACTTCCACATATAAATATTTGCACTGACTTAGACAAAACAGAAAGTGCCTTGTTTATACACTTGTTCTACTCTGAACTGAAGCACTGTTTAGAGAGATATGAGAAAAGCATATAAGAAACATTCAGTTTTTTCACAAAGAACTTCCATATATAATGTTTACTGTGACTTAGACAAAGGAAATAGAAGGGACTTGCTTATACGCGTGTTCCTCTGAGTACTGAAACAGTGTGTGCATTGTTTTCACAAGGGCATATAAGAAACATTCAGTTGCTTCATAAAGAATTAACATATATATATATGTTTGCAGTGACTTAGACAAAGGAGATAGTGCCTTGCTTATACGTTTGTTCCTCTCTGAGAAAAACACTGTGTACATTGTTTTTACTAACACATATAAGAAACATTCAGTTCTTTTTTAAAGAACTTATATATTTAAATATGTCCAGTGTCTTAGACAAATAGAGGGAAAGTGCATTGTTAATATGCTAGTCCTTCTCTGAGAACTGAAAAACTGTGTGCCTTGTTTTTACAAATGCACATAAGAAACATTCAGTTCTTTCTTAAGGAACTTCCAGATATAAATGATTGCCGTGATGTAGACAAAGGAGATAGAAAGTGCCTTGCTTATAAATTGTTCTTCTCTGTGAACTAAAGAACTGTGTGCGTTGTTTTCAAAAACACATATAAGAAACATTCAGTTCTTCCAGAAAAACTTCCATATATAAAAGTGTGCAGTGTCATAGACAAAAGACATAGAAAGAGCCTTGTTCATATGTTTCTTCTTTTCTGAGAACTGAAACACTGTGTGCATTGTTTTCACAAATGCATATAAGAATCATTCAGTTCTTTCATGAAACCTTCTGTATATACATGTTTGCCTGACTTAGAAAAAGGAGATACAAAGTGCTTTGCTTATACGCTTGTTCTTCTCTGAGAGCTTAGGCACTATGTGCAATGTTTTGACTATTGCATATTAGAAATATTCAGTTCTTTCGTAAAGAACTTACATATAAAAATGTTTACAGTGACTTAGACAGTGGAAATAGAAAGTTCTTTGCTTATACATTTGTTCTTCTGTAAGAACTGAAGCACTATGTATAGTGTTTTTACAAATGCATATAAGAAACATTTAGTTCTTTCATAAAGAACTTCAATGTATAAATGTTTACAGTGACTTATGGAAAGGAGATACAAAGTTCCTTGCTTATACTCTTGTTCTTCTCTGAGAACTGAAGCACTGTGTACAGCATTTTGACAAACGCATATAGGAAATATTGAGTTCTTTTGTAAAAAATTCCATATATAAATGTTTACAGTGACTTAGTAAAAGGAGATAGAAAGTTCCTTGCTTACTACATGCTTGTTTTTCTTGGAGAACTGAAGCACTATATACAAGATTAACAAAAGCATATAAGAAACATTCAGTTCTTTCATAAAGAACTTCCTCTTCCAAATGTTTGCAGTGACTTAGATATAGGAGATTGAAAGTGCATTGCTTATACACTTGTTCTTCTTTGAGAATTGAAGCACTGTGTACATTGTTTTCACAAACACATATAAGAAACATTCAGTTCTTTCTTAAAGAATTTTCATATATAAATGTTTACAGTGACTTGACAAAGGAGATAGAAAGTATGTTGCTTACACGCTTCTACTTCTCTGACAGATGAAACACTGTGTACATTGTTTTCACAAACGATTATAAGAAACATTCAGTTCTTTCATAAAGAACTACCATATATAAATGTTTACAGTGACTTAGACAAAGGAGATAAAATGTGCTTTGCTTACATGCTTGTTTTTCTCTGAGAACTGAAATGGTTGCTATGGGTAACAGATTTACATAATAACAGGTAGTTTATTTTAGGGTAAAAGTTCTTATTTTAATCAGGAATTAAATTGGGGATATTACTATCAATCCTGTAGAAATAAAAAAGATTATAAGATAGCACTATGAACAACTGTACAATAACAAATTGGATAACCCAGATGAAAAGGACTAATTCCTACGAACACAGATCCTATGAAGACTGAATCAGGAAGATATAGAAAAGCTGAATAGACCCATAAATAGTAAGGAGATTGTATTAATAAATCAAAAATCTCCTGACAAAGAAAAGCCTAGGACTTTGTGGCTTCATTGGTGAATTGTATGAAATATTTAGAGAGGAACTAATACAAATCTTTCTTAAGCCCTTCCAAATAATTGAAAAGGTGGGAGCACTCCCTAACTCATCTTATGAGACCACCATTGCCCTGATACCAAAGCCAGACATAGACTTTATAAGAAAAGAAAGCTATAGACTACTATCCCATATGAACATAGATGTAAAAACTTCAACGTATCCTTGGCCTGTGGGATGAAATTTACCATAGAATAGGAAAGCCAAGTGGAAGCTTGAAACTATAGGTCAAGAAAGTGAATAAGACACAACGCTGCATCGAGGGGAATGGCAGAGATTAGCACCACCCTAAAGGTCCTAAAGAATGCAGGGGTAGTGTGCCTGTCATATTTCTGTTTAAATAAGCAGTCTGGTCACCTCAGGATCTGGCTGTTCCTGGTGGATGACTAGACCAGAGGTCTGCAGCTACAGACTCTGGGCTCAAAATGGCCAGCAGCCTGTTCATGTATATGATTTTAACTTAAAAAGAGTTGAGAAAAATCAAAATAATAATAATATTTTGTAATATGTGAACATTGTGTGAAATCCAAATTTCACTCTTTATGAATAAAGTTTTATGGGAGCACAGTGGTATTCATTTATGTACCTTTTTACTGCTTTGGTGGCCCAAGGGGCAGTGTTGAATAGTCTGGGCAGGGACCTTCTGCAGTGTCGTCATTATTTCCTCCTGCTGTTGGGCACATCACCAGTCACAGTGAGGCATTATGCCACAGTGTCTCAGTGCCATGCTTTTTGCCATGCTGTGACATTTCATTTATTTATTTTGTCACACTATATCTGTGCTAAGAGAACGTAACACACAAACACATAACCAGACCACACACTCATCACAATACTCTCAATTCATGGGAAAGCAATAATCAGGAAAATTAGAAAATTTAAGAAGATTCTTACAATTGAGTTTAAGGAAAAAAAGTAAAAAAAATTTAAGCAGGAATATCTCAACATAGCTGAATTTCTTCATAGAGATAGAAATTGGAAATGTAGCTGCAACCAAAGTAAGTTTCCAAGTGGTTCATTTGTTCACCAAGTGAAGAATGCCATTTGCCAATGTCAAATAAACAAATAATACTTTATTGCAGCAGTCAAAGAAATATATTCAAAGACTATAAGTTTTTTGAAGAATATTAGGCTTTCTGGTTGATGAGATGAAACATTGGGAGCAACCTCCACAGTTGATTAAAACAAAACAAAACAAAACAAGAAGCCAGATTGTCCAGCAGAGGGCAGCATTACCCCACAGAGTCCAAACTCTGGCTACAAGAACACGAGTTCATTGCAGAGATTTATTACCCAACAGTGTGGTGCCAGGCTGCGGTGGCGCTTTTCCCATGTTGGCTTATTTAATCTACACAAAACCCCTTCAGAGTAGGTACTATTTTTGTCCTCATTTTACAAATGAGAAAGCTGAAGCTCAGAATGGTTAAGTGACTTTTACAAGGTTCACATAGGGATTAAGTCCAAGCCTTTTGACTCCAGGACCTGTGTTTTTATGTAAGTAAATGCTTATAAAATGCTTGCTATGTGCCAGGCACGGTCTAAGCACTTCCCGTGTTTTACCTCCTTTAATCCTTACACAAATCCCAGCATTTAGGTACTATTATTATATCCCCATTTTACTGATGAGAAAACTTAAGGTATGAAGAGGTGAAGATGATTCCGCTGGTCAGTGGTGGAACAAGGATTGAACCCCCACTGTCAGGTTGGAGTACACAACACCCTGCCCCAGGCCTGGCCTCTGCTCTCTACTGATGAAGCTCATCATCATGATAGGTCAGGGCTTCTTCAAGTGGCGGTCAGTGTCACCCAGGAAACTCCAACTGCAAATTTTGGGGCCTCCACTTCAAACTTCTGAATCAAAAACTCTGTGGACAAAGCCCAGCAATCTGGCAATTCTAAGGAATGTTAAGGCTGGAAAACCAGAGTTACATATTCCTATTGCCGTCCACTCCACTGCCGCATCCCAGCACACCAGTGAACATGTAACACATAGCTGTGACTCTGTGTATGAAATTGAGAATGCTCATGATCATACGCATGAGCACATGCACATGCTATGGGTTGTTTGAGATGAATGTGTTTGTGTTGGATCAGCTCTTGGCTTGCTTTTACTTGGCTGGGAGTCAGTTTTCTGGAATGGGGTCCTTGGCTGCCTATGTATAAACTTTCACAACACTAATAACCTTCCTTGTTACTGCCTCATGTCTGTGTAATACTTCATTTATTAGAAAGCATTTTTTTCTTCATTACATCATTTATCATCATACACAAAAATGACGATTTTCACCCCAGTGCCAGAGCTTGTGCTTCTAAGGAGCCCTGTGACTTTCTCTGAGCTAGCACTTTCACAAAGGAGGTGCTGGCCAGGTTTCTACCGCAGGCTAGAGAAAGGCCCTGGCTGCTCTGCACAGCCAGGATTAGGCCGGGGTGGTGAGGCTACTACCACTCTGGTTCTGGCTGGGTCACGTATGCCGGGGTACGGATGGGTTGCCGGCTCCCTCAGTAAATTCCTGTCCGGGCTTCTGAATAACTCAGCTGTCTTGGGTGAGGAGATAAAAAGTGGAGCTGGATTCAGAGCTTGGGGAAACAGAAAATGTAAGACTTTTTGTTGTTGTTGTTGTTTCGTTTTTTCTTTGTTTAAGACAAGGTCTTTCTATGTTACTCAGGCTGACTTCAAACTCCTGGGCTCTGCTGTGTGTGTGACTCTTGCCTATAAGCTCAGCATTTTGCGAGGCCAGTTTGGGAAGATGGTTTAAGCCCATGAGTTCAAGGCTACCTACAGTGAGCTACGATAGTGTCACTGCACTCCAGCCTACAGAGCAAGACTCTTTCTTAAAAAGAAAAGAATTGTCTCTGATCCAGGAATATTAAAAGAGAAAAAAAATTTAAAAACTCCTGGCTCAAGCAACTTTTGTATGTTGATTTTTTTATACTGCAGCTTTACTGAATTTGTTTATCAGATCTAAGAGGCTTTTTGTGGAGCCTTGAGGTTTTTCTAAATATAGATGATATAATTAGGTCAGATTTCTAAGGCCTGAAAACCAAAGGCTGAGGACCTGAGTGGAGCGGAGTGGGGTAGGGTGGGGGACGTCATTGTAAGTCCCAGAGTAGGAAGTATTGAGAATCTGGAGTCCTGATGTCTGAGAGCAGGGGGAGAGGGATATTTTGATTCCAGAAAAGAAGGCAAATTTGCCCTCACTCTAGTTTTTTGTTCTATTGAGGCCCTCAAAAGATTGGATGGATGATGTCCTCCCACACTGGTGAGGGCAGATCATCTTTACTCAGTCTGCTGATTCAAATAGTAATCTCTTCTGGAAATACCCTCAAAGTCATACCCCAAATAATATTTTACCAGTGATCTGGGCATTGTTTAATGCAGTCAAACTAACACATAAAACTAACCGTCACCCACCCACCCACTCCTCATTTTCTCTGTTTCCTTCCCTCATTTTCTTCTTGCTGCTTTATTGTCTTTCATTTGTTTTCCTACTTTTTTTTCCTTTTTCTCTCTCCTCCCCATGCTTTTTCCTTCCTTTCACCCTCTATTTGTCCTGTATCAACACAAATCTGGTCAAGACAGAGGAATGACCTGGTAATTTGAACAGGGAAGGTTTAATATAAAAAATTATTAGTTATAATAGGGATTGGATAAATAAGGGATTGGCTAGTGAGAAGTAAAAAAAAACCCTCTAGAGAATACAGAAATAGTAGCTATAGGGGGTTGAGGTAGAGGACCAAGGAAAACCCCCTCTCAGTCCCCCCAGACGTCACTGAGGGGAGCACGGCTGAGGCTAGCTGGCTGGCAGAGAAGGTTCTGTGGGGCCAGGCTGGAGAAACTCTCTGTAAATCCATCTTCTGTCACTTATCCTAAATCTGCCCTCCTGGGTACCAGGGAGCTGTTGTAGGGAGGTTTCCCATGGCAACTCTCTGATGTCAAACCCCCAAGAGAGGGGCCGGGGAGTTGCTGGCTGCATCCATCTCACCTCTGGGCCCGGGGGAGCCAAGTGCTGGCGAAGCTGCTGCAGAAAAGTGCACAAAGATCCAGGCACGAGCCCTGTCCTCCGAGCACCCTTTGCTGACCCAGTTAGCATCATGCCAGCTGGCAGAGGAAAAACAGTTCAAGGGCTCAGACTCATCTTCACAGAGCAGGCAAAAAGGTAAATTTGGAGCCAGGAGACAACAAAATGATAAAGGCAAAGGTACAAAAAGGCCATTTATTTGAATTTGTCAGAGTACAGGGTGTGTCCATCAAGTGAATTTTCCACGTAACTAAATATTTCCTCTCTATTCACTAAAGTATTTTTATATATGTATTACCTATTTCCAGTGGTGATTTTCTAAAGTATATTATACATGGCATTTCATCTTAGAATATCTAAGTACAGTTAATTCTTTTCCTCAGGATGCAAAATCCTTTTTGCTGGTATCCGGAACTGCTCATTGCCGAAGTACAGAGATGCTCTCGGGCACTATGGGTATATGTGAGATTTTTCAGGCCTATGCCCATGGTCCCAGAATGCTGCGGGATTTTTACGTCCTTTTATCTTATTTAATTCTTGGGTTTGCTTGGCTTTCTCTTCTGATTTCTGTTATCCATCAATCTCTTGGCTACCACTTACTGTTATCCTTTTCTCCTTACTAATCATGGTTTCTACTTTGCTCTGGCCTAGGAAATCAGAAGATCCTTTAACCATTTCAGTACCGTGCTCAGTGGCTGCGAAGCGAGGCCCGCAGCCGCACTCGCAGTCCGCACGGCAGCGCGTGCTGCGCATCGACCACGCGTCCGCTTTGCTCCTGTGTGAGGAGAGAGGGTATATGAAAAATCTCTGTACTTTCTGCTCTATTTTGCTGTGAACCTAAAACTGCTCTAAAACACAAAGTATTTTAACCACTTCGGTACCACACTCATTGGCGGTGAAACCTTGCCCACTGCCCGCACTCACAGTCCGCACGATAGTTTGTGCAGTGCATTCACGATGAATCCGTTTTGCTCTTGTGTGATGAGGAAAGCTATAAAGCACTGAAAGCTTGTTTTGCTTTACAGGCATCTTTAGGAAAATAACTATAACTCCTACTAAGGACTTGTTAAAAGGTCACAGATTCGTATTAACTTATTAGCTGAACGTACATACTGCAACTGCAGAGATAAAAGTAAAAGCTTTTGGCTGTCAACTAAAGTTGACACTTGGCTGTGTGCCTTCATATCACAACTGTCGGCTAAAGTCGACGCTCGGCTGTGTGCGTCCATCTGTGGCTGTTGACTATAGTCGATGCTCGTACCGAAGTGGTTAAAAAGAAAGAAAAGAAAAGCAGCATGTACTATGTCTTTATGATGTGTAGCTAATTTTTAAAAATGAATACAGCATTCATCTGTTTTGTGTTGTTACAACAGAATACCTGAAACTGGGTAATTTTAAAGTACAGATATGTATCTTCCTACAGTTCTGGAGGCTGGGAATTTCCCAATTCAAGGTTCCAGGAAGTCCAATATTCAAGACACCAGCAAGTTCAGTAGTCTGGTAAAGGTTGCATCTGCCTGAGGGGAGGAACTCCATGTTTTCACAAGGAAGGACAGAAGGGTAAACTAGTAGAACACTTTGTGACACCTCTTTCAA
>CAUYPO010025640.1:0-22510 GCA_963574435.1 Cheirogaleus major | reverse complement strand
GGAGGGGGAAGTTAACCGCTCCACCTACCCTTGCCGCTGGTCTCCAAACTGCTCAGGAGGTCTCTTCTTCCAGTTCTCCTCTGTAACCTCCTCCCGTGGTGTCTCCTGTAGTCTCTGGTACCCCTCCTTCCGACCCTCGTCTGATGTATGCTCGTCTGCTTGCTTCTTTCTTCTAGAGACTGTCTTTTTTGCAGAGACACTCTGTCTGGCGGTGTTTCTCGTCCTCCATCTTGCTCTGCTCCCCTCAGACAATGCGTATTATTCTTTAATGTCTATTTCAGACAAGTCCTAATCCTAAATAGTAGGTAGGTTCTGCTGTGCTCCAGAAAGAACATGTAACGAAGGCTTATGTACTATCACTTCAATTTTGTAGCCTTTTAGGGACCTGGCTAGAATGTTGTGATGGTTAATTTTAGGTGTCAGCTTGACTGGATTAAACAGTACTTAGATAACTGGTAAAGCATTATTTCTGGTGTGTCTGTGAGGGGGTTTCTGGAGGAGATTGGCATGTGAGCTGGTGGACTGAGTGGGGAAGATCTGCCTCAATGTGGGCAGGCACCACTAAATCAGGTGTGGGCCCAAATAGAACAAAACGGCAGAGGAAGGCAAATTTTATCTCTCTCTCTCCAGGAACTGGGGCAGCCTTTTCCTGCCCTTGGACATCAGAACTCCAGGTTCTCTGGTCTTTGAACTCCAGGACTTGTACCAGTAGCTCCCCAGTTTTTCAGGCTTTAAGTCTTAGGCTGAGAGTTACCCAATCAGTGTCCCTGGTTCTGGGGACTCCAGAAATGGGCAGCCATACTACTGGCATTCCGGGTTCTCCAGCTTGTAGACAGCCTATTGTGGAACTTCTCAGCCTCTATAATCATACAAGGCAATTGCTCTAATAAATCCCCTCTCATCCATCTATCTCTCTGTCTCCCCTCCTTTCTCCCTCCCTCTTGTGGGTTCTGTCTCTCTGGAGAAACCTAACTAATACAAACGTGTATATGGGATTTTAGATATGTTAATATTTTCCAAATTTCCACTAAACTAGCAACAAAGACACAAAGTTACACAACAGTTCACATCACTGAAAACCTCAATGTATCTTCAATGATAGAATTTGGGCCAATTTGCCAATAACCAGGATAGTTGGCTAGATTCAGAAAAAAACCTCTTGGTACCACTTGGGAAAAAAGTAGGCAGATAGTTTATATTTCTCCCATATTCTTTGTTTCATGACTTAAAATATACAGGATCTATAAAATCCTGATGACCAGGTAGTTAGTAAAAATTAATCTTGGGAGAAGAAACAAAGATTCTGAAAGTAGGCCTTCAATTGGGTTGAAGAAAAACCATTCTCTTTTCTGTGGGACCTTCTGACAATTTGGCCTAGTCTTTGAGTTCTAAAGGTTCCTGGGGTATTCCTGGTGGCATGGAATAAGTTGGCTCTGCCTGCAAGACAAGTGAAAGCCTTGTGACTACTGGCTCTTATAACAGTAGCAAGTTATTTTGTATGATATATCTCTTCTCTTATTACTGAAATCTCCGGAGAGTCATGATAAACATGCAGCTTCAGCTTCAGTTCTGTTGTGCTGTGCAGAATTAAGCAACAGGTGTGCCACACATATGGAAGGGAATAAGAAAGGCGAGGGCAGTGTTTTCTTCTCCATGTCTTGAGCAGACGCTGTAGTGGTTTTCCCATGGTGGGGGTGGGGGGCAGCTGTGATCTCATGAAGATGACCAACCTAGAGAAGGCCATGTGGGGGCGAGAGGAGGAACCAGAACATGAGAAACCTAGTCCTGGCCCCCTGTGAGAAAGCACCTTATCAAACTCTCAAAGAGCAAAGAACTCTTGAGAATAAATAATTTCCAGTTATAAAGCATGCCTCGAAGTCATGGCAACTTAGTTATTAAAGTCAATGTGATCTTAATTTGCAGTCAAAATCTGGTGAGGCCAGGATATTTGACTTACAATATGAATAGTATTTCTAAAAGTGCCCAAGGCCAAAACCTTTTGTTCTCTTAAGTATATAATAATTTTAGATATTCTTCCTTATTTATTTCTTTAAAAAAACTTTCCTTCATAAATAATGCAACGGTAAACCAGTTCATGCCTGAGCAGAAAGCTCCCAATTTCTAAATTTGTAAAGTTCTAAAATTAAAAAATACACATATAGGGAGAGTGAGCATGTGCATGTAAACCTCAGTGAGCACAGCCCTGGAAATGTTATGAATTGTTGGGGATGTTCTTCTTAAAGCAGTTTATAACAATATGAGAGAAGTTAAAGCTATAGAACATTTATTTTTCTATTAATGTGACTTATGTATATTTATACTTTGTATATATGACAAATAATAAAGCAAGGTATATAGTATTGAGATTGCTGAATTGGAAACAAGGAGACAGGTTATGTCACTGACTAAATATATAAGCATAGGCAAGTCATTTAACCTTTTCTGCCCACAGTTTCTTCAACTGTAAAAATAAGAGTTGAACAGGGTTGCTTGTAAGGACCTTTCCAGCTTTAATATTTTATGGTTAAAATAGGAACTAAGACAAATAGATGTATGTTTTCCAGAAGATCAATTTGGTTGTGAGTTGAAAGGCAAAAATCATATCTTAGACTCACATTCTCTAAAGAGCATCACATACTTCCTTATATATAGCAGGTGGTTAAGAGAGTATCTGTTGATCAGATTTAAATTTTTTATGTGATTGGTTTCTCAAGTAAGTACATGGACTAAGCTATTTCAGAGGCTCTTTCCAACTCTATTATTCTATGCTTAAAATATAACTTAAGCCAAATAAACAATGTAGCTAGATGAATGACATTTTAACAAGGACAGAAGTCTTGTCTTTGACCTACGTATTCTCTTTGAAGCCTCAAATTTCTTTCTATAGCAGGTGATGAAGGAACATCTCTGATTATAGTTATTTATTTTATTTATTTGCTTAGTTTAAGTAAATTTTTCAACATTATAACATTGTTATTTTAAAAACTTATTTTTAATCATAATGTCTCTCTACTTCTTGCTACCTAAATCTATGTTATAAAAACAAGTGAACAAATGGGAAATGAGTACTTTAGTGAATGAAATATTCTGTTCCTTACATTTCCTCAATTAAGCTTTTAATTAGCTTTTCCATATTTTAGATACTAAATTTCATGAAGAATAAACATTAAAAGCCCAATACTAATCCTGTATCACTTATACTAGTTGTCCTAGGTTTTTAATATTACAATTAGAAAACCATGAATTCAAATTGCTGAAGAGACTATACTCATAAATAACATAACTTATGGCATATGTTCCATTGTTAATTGAAAACTCAATAGTTTGGGGGAGGAACCTTTCAGGCATGTGGCATGGAATAAAAAGGTGATGTTCTTTATATAAATTTTAGAGGTAGCACATATCACATGAAATACTCAAGAGTTTACAAGCAAGAAAAAAGGGCAGGAAAAAATAAAATTCATGTGTACCTTATACAAGCAAATAACTCCTAATGAAACTCATTAAATACAAACACATGACTTTCATTCATTTGCATTTTATGGTTCTTTTTAATAGAAATTAAATTAGTCACTTAATGTACATAATGTAGTGTTTGTTTTCCAGTCTTGTAGCTTTTCAACATTCAATTTTAAGTCTCATGGGAAATGTTATTCAGTATCAAGATGTGTTTTGATGAGTGAACAGTGTCACCACCAACTGTACTTAACAGAAGACAGAGGAGTTGGAGTTAATCTGCAGCTAACAACACGGAAAAATAAAAGAAACACAGACCCACAATAGTATCAACATGCATTATTAGGCCAAGATTCAAAGTTAACCCAACCCATACAGATTTCTTCTAATCTGAGAATACTCATGGAAAGGATGACTTCATCGAGATCCATAGCTATAGTAGTAAGGTTCATCAGGGCGGAATCCATAAGCTGTGGCAGGGCGTCCAAGAATGCCAACTGGCTGGCCAAAGCCATCCATTCCAAAGCTAAAAAGAGAAAAAGGAATGGTAAGCTATATTTTTCGTCACACATCCACAATGCAGGTCAAGTAAAAGGCCTAGAATTTTACACCTCCAAGATTCTCTTCCTAGCAGCGACAGTGATTTATGTGGATATCATTAATGTCTTCTTTTTTCTTCTTTAGGTTAATACAGCCATTAAAAAAATGTGTATAATAAAATATTCACTTTTTAACAGTGTTAAAAATGTCAGAAATCTGTCAGCAGGTAATATTCAAAGAAGAATCAAATCAGAAAGGTGTTAACAAATTATTTATATATGGCTTTTATGCCAAAATATAATAAGGTTTTACATGTTAGCAATTATCAGTAATATATTACTAGGGAATGAAAAAACTGTAATAAAGTGAGTTTTGCTATTTATAATAAGATCTCTTTCATATGAAGATATAGGATTAATCCACTATTAGTTAGGACATGCAATTTGAATTACAGTAGTGAATTCTCACCCAGGGCCAAGTCATACCATGAGTCTATGACTGAAAGAACAAGACAAGGAATTCTACAAAATTTGAAAATAAGCCAGAATTGATCTGCAAATCCTTCTTCTGAATCAATACAAAAAAAATTACTAAATAGCATATATTTCTTTTGAGTTACAGCAAGACAATTATAAATTCTGGTTTTCTATAGAAATAACAGTAGCTCAAAGATAACCTTCAGGGTTGTAAAGATAGCTTAAAGCATGGATAAACTTTATGATTACTTTAAAAAATTATTCTTTTGTCTATTAATTAATTATTTAGAGGAAAATCTGTTCTCCACAGCCCTTTTTAAGGATCAGGGAATTATGCAACACTTAGAAAAATGACAGAATATTTATTTTGCCCAGGCAAATATGGCAGCTATAACATGCTCATGCATAGCTCATGCAGGGAATGCTAGTGAGCTTGATTTCCAATCAAAGGAAACCACTTATAATGTAGAAATGTAAACTTTGAAAAATTATATTTAAATGATCTAAGATTATTTGAGATTGTACTAGTCAAGTCAATAGAATGATCATTTTTCTTTACCAGCAAAACCTCAATATGATTAAACAATATATTCACATAGGCACTAACTTCTTCTAAAGTGAGATCAAGTTGAAACACTTTACAAGTTACTATTAAAGTGTTAAGGTTTTAAATAATGTGCGTGTGTATGTGGATTAGGATAGAACTAAAGAGTAAATTTAAAGAATCAAAATACATATTGTTCATGTGAATCTACCCTTCAGGAAAATGGAATTTCTGAAATATAAGTTTCACATTAGCATTTGTACTAAGTGATTGTGAACAAATCAAACTTTTTGGGCTCTGTCTATAGTTTCTCTAGGTTGGTTGAAATTTTTGTCTGCATTTTATTTTGAAATGGTAAAAATATAAGCACCCTTTCCTACTTTGGTCCTATGGGAAGAAAAGTTAAATTCTGTGATGAGAGGCAATATTGTTTTAGAGTAACTTAAAAGTTCTTTCAGAAGTTAGCAGAGTCAATGAACTAAAAGACACCTGTATCAGTTTAAAATTTGAAAGAAAGTTGTTGAAAACTCTTCTGAAGCACTAAGGCTAACAAATATATCTAAACAACTCCCAAATTATGTGTATTGATTATATAGCTTGTGGACTTCAACTTGTTCCTTCTTCACCTTTCTACTTATTATCTGCCTTAAACCACTCTTTATATATTTATTATTATTTTGAGACAGTCTCGCTTTTGCCTGGACTAGAGTGCAGTGGCATCACCATAGCTCACTGCAACCTCAAACTACTGAGCTCAAGTGATTCTCTTGCCTCAGCCTCCTAATTAGCTGGGACTACAAGTTTATAACACCATGCCCGGCTAATATTTCTATTTTTTGCAGAGAGGGTGCTCACTCTTGCTTTGGCTGGTCTCACACCTCTCATAGTGCTAGGATTACAGGTGAGAGCCACTGCACCCAGCCTCCTTACACTTTTTTAAGATCTTCTCTGAGGCTGAGTGGCAGTAAACTTGGGTTAAACTCAAGTTGATTTTATCCTTGTTTCCCAATTTAGGGGCTACGGTGAGATCTTTTTCAAGAATTTGGAAACAAGAGGCTCAGGGGATCAGTGAAGAAATATGCAAAGGCATTTACAAAATAGAACATCTCACCGAGGATATGTTAGCAATATCAGTGTAATTTTATCTAAAATCAGATGATCCTCAGAAGGGAGTTTGAAAGCCATGTTGGCATAGAATGAGCTTCTCAACTGCAATGTTGATAGTAGCAACTCAAGGAATTATTTGGTGATAAGACGACCTATAACACCCTCAGGAATATCTGACCTTTTTGGTAGGCTAGTCCTCATTGAGGAAGTGGACTTCACAGATTTTAAGAGTCTGAGACTATTCTACATTCAAAGCGCATAACTCTTTTTTTAAATTTTCTATGACTAGTAGGCAAACTTCTGATCATTGTTTTCTCAAGGGGTTTGCCAAAAGGGTGAAGAATAACACATTACCCAATCTGCCTGGTGGCTATACCTTTCATTGTAAATGACCAAATGGATATTGTTTTTTTTTTTTTTTTTCCTTTTCTTATTCTAGCATGTGCAATGTTGATAAGAATCTGTACCCTCAAGTCAGTGAGAGATCAACCCTTGAGCACTGATGAGTCTGAGTTTCTGAACCTGCAAGTTTCAAGTCTTGAATAGTACAGTCTTTAAGGTTATTGTAGTAAAGTTCTAATTGGGTAGTCAATAGTTCACCCAGAGATATCTGTGTATTACAGTGTATAGGACATCATTTAATTTTCTGAACTTCCATATCATTTGGGAAAAATTTTCAAGAGAAAATTTGAAACTGACCCTTAAATGAGCTTTTCTGGAATTATCTAACATGTATCACAGATCAACTTGCTATTTAAAGAAAAGAATATTTAAAGCATTATGACCAGTTTGGAGGGTACTTTGACATAGGTCCTAGGTCCTTTTGTATTATGGAAGATGAACTATATCCATATAATTAAATTCACTGTGAAACAGAATAGTTTGCTTCTTTAATCTCTCTTATTTGGTTCTTTCTAATATAGTAGGGAAACTGGACTTTCCAGAGTGTTAACACCTGGAGATAGATATTCTTTTGGAATATGTAGACACTTAACTCTACTTTCTCCCTTGGGATAAGGATGTAGTCTTGCTAATGCTGAGTCTGGTCCAAAACCAGGAGAGCCTAATAATAAGTTTTCCTTTAAATAGGAGCAGACAGATTCTTTATGTTAAGTTCTTCTGTAAGGGGATAGAAACCATAAATCTAAAAGAGCAGTGTCTCAGTAAATATTGTGCTTACCTGATTCTTAAAGACCTTAGACTAAACAGTATCACACACACTTGTATGCCCTCACTGGGGACTCTGAGAACCAAGAGAAACTAAGCTGTGATATGCTGCATCTGCTCTTGCCCTGTGTGACCATTTTGTTCTAGATAAGAGTTTGTATTAATATATTTGGCTATTTATATTGGAATTTAATCCAATCCTGCATGTGTGTGTCTCTGTATATACATATTCTCATCCCGTTCCTCCTAACCCACATAAAAAGTTGTGTGTCCCTCTAGATTAGCATATGTCACTACTGTACTACTTTTTCTTTATAGGACTAGTTATTTAGTGTCACTTAACTTTATCCTTAATGTTTAGGATAATATATTCCAGAACTCTGTATTACCAAAATGCAGCATCTCTTCTTGAAAATACATAATTCTGGCACAAAGAAAATGGTCATTGTTTGTTGTGAGAAGATAACTAGGAATGATAAGGGAAACAAATCTGCTATTAAGTTTTATGTCCTGAGAACAGTGATTGTTGGGTAGCTAGAAAGGAAAATGACAAATTCCTTAAAAGTGAAAAATTATATTTAACATCCAACAATATAAAACCACATCTAGAGTCTATTTTTAAATAAACAAATTTAGAAATCTAATTAGCATTCAGCAAGCAGAAGACTGAATTTTCTGTAATATTTACAAGACTTCAAACAAATTTTTAACAATATTCATTAGAATTCTAAATCTGAAATGATTCAGAGCAGAAAAAAAAGACATCTGTAAATGACAAGTGATGCTTCACATGCAGCACATTACAAGGGCATGGCAGCCATTAAAGAATCCTAGCTCTCAGGCTCTTATTAAATTTCTGTGCCAGAGTTTGCATTCCTGTAGAAAGGGAAAAAAATCACCTACCTCTGGCTGTTTGTGAGGCTTAATTAGTGCATATTTGTAAAGCACTTTGAAATCCTTGGATGAAAAGTGCTGCATAAGTGAAAAGTATCATCATTATTTTATTAAAATTAGATAAAAGCAACCCAAGTCTTTTTCTTCTTTTAAATTCCTAAGTCAGCAATATCAATGCAGAACAAGTAATAAATATATTAGTGGATGCTACAAAAAAAACGAATAAATTCAAGACAAATTCATTTTTCATAGGCTCATAGAAATCTTTGACTTGGAAACATTTTTAGAAATAATCTCATCTACAATTCCATTCACAACATCCTTGACAGGGTCTATCCAGCTCTTATCTCCACCTCCAGAAATAGAGTGGTCAGTACTTTTTCAAGGTAGTTTATTCCATTTATGGATACACCAAACTGTTGGAAAGTTTTTTATCACACTGATCTGAAATCGAATTCAGACAGCCTTAGAATTACCCTCTGGAACTACATAGAGTCTAATTCTTCTTTGATATGATGGTTTCACAACTCTTTTACTCAATATTCATGAAATAGTTTTAAATCTTTATCATCTCATTTATTCACTAAAATGACTTTGATTTTCTAATGTTTATCTTCAAATGAAGAAGTTGAAATTAACCTAATACTTATGATGTGGTCTGAAACCAGTATAGAATATAATGAAGTCCTATGTTTGACCCTCTAATGTATCCTAAACTGTATTGATATTAAACACAAATTTTAAGGAGTCATTATCACAAAGTTGGCTAACATTGAGTGTACATGTATGTTTATAATTGTGTGTGTATACACAAAGAGACATAAAAATTTCACTTATAACTACCATGCTTAACATCATCTTTTTAGTTTGAATCTAGTCTTTAGGGATTCTATTTTTCTAAAGACAGAATCCTTTATGACAATATATTTATAAATAGGCAACAGTGAGTCTTAATAACTACCCATTCTTTGTTATCCATAAGGTAATATTGAAGGCTGGAAATCCTTTGGAATTGTCAAGTGAAAGAACTTAACATGAGCAAACTCTCTTGGGAAGAAATTTTTCTTATAGAAAAGTTATAGAACTGTATTATGGAACTGTATAAAATGATTTATAATAATTTTCTGGAATACTTCATTCTTTTTATCAATTACTCCAACATATTCGTCATAGAGTCAAAATCAGTAATGTATATCTTCCTTTCTAAGTGTATTATAAATCAATCATCAAAGTAATTTTAGCTTAAGTATGATTTCTTATGGGAAATTTAGGTCTATTTTAACAGTGATTCTTTGTACATCGTTCATCTATCCATCCATTCAAATTGTATAAACATTTATGGAGTTCCTACAATGTTTTAAGTAATGTGTTTGATGTCAATGTAAAAAAACAAAATAAAAAAATGGTGCTGAGAAGGCAATAATAAATCAGACATGTTCCCTGACTATAAGGATTAGAGGCAACTAACATGGAACAAATATTCTGATAATAATCTGATGCTGTATTATCCTAGTACATATAAAAACTGCTACAGAAGAATCGTGGAGGCCAGAAAGTCTTTGTAGAAAATACTGATTTTAATTCATCTGTCACTTCCTAACATTATATTTTGTTATTGTTTTTCTCTCCTATTAGAATGTAAACACCATGAAGGGCAAGGACTGTCTCATTCGTTGCGATATCCCTCGTATTTAGCAATGTAACTGACATGCAGGGGCATTCAAAAGTATTTGAATGTAAGAATGAATGAACCTTAAAGGACAAGTAGGATTTCATAGGTGAAGAGGGAGAGAGAAAATTTCTGATAGGGGAACAGCATGAGCAAGAGAAGTGACTGAAGGGGAGCAAATGGTTTGTTATGGTTAATGTCTTAGATTTATGATGTAAGCAAGTAGCAGGAGATAAGGTTAGACTCGACACTGAAGCTTTTCATATACCATGCTAAGAACTGTATGCTTTTGGAAAACTACCAGTGATTTTTTAAGAAAGAGAATGACCTATTCTGTGTTTTAAAAAGGTAACTGTGTCAGGAAAAGGGGTTGAGAGGCAAAAGCATGGAGAACATTTAAGAGACTATTCTGGCTGTCCAAATATGAAGTAATGAGAGCCTATAGAGGGGCACTGGCAGAAATAACAGTGATCAAATATGCTACATTTAGCCACAAAGAATGTTATCTTTTCTCTTTTGAAAAAATTTTAAAGTTATAGGAGTTGGGAACTGAGAATAAAGAAGGACAAATTTTAAACTGGTTGAACATTCTAAAGGTTACAGTTGATTGGAATGAAGCAATTTTTGTCCCTTTAGTATGGGAATATACTTCATCAAGTAACTAAGATACTGTGGTAGTCTATGCAGATAAAATCAGATTGTAGAAGAAGCTTGCCTCTGTATTCAACAGAAAGGGCTGAATTATTATCGCAGAAGAGAACATTTTCTTCTTGAAATTCTTATAGTGAGAAGAGACATAGAGATTCAATGAGATAATGAGTATAAAATAATACCTGACGTTAGTAGGACATACTGTTTGAGATCTAAATGTTTGTAAGTTATAGATCAACCACTAGATGGAGAGCTTGTCTTAGCACTGAGTATCATGTACTTTTACAAAGTTTTAAAGCAAGGATTATTAAATTTAAATTTCTCAGCATATTTAACATTTATAGAAGTAGTTTCAGCTTTCTCAGATAATCACTGTCTTAGTTTTATAAATGTTAAATAATTTAGTTAGCACTAAATAGGAATACCTATCAGTTATATGCAAATGAGTTTTGTGAATGTGGGCACCTAAGAAAACAGGTTATAAGAAAAGATGCTAATTGTCTTGGACACTGAAAAATGTAATGTACATGCATGTTAAAGTACTATTATTGCAGCATAGCTTCTACATCATAGCTTCTAGTATTTTCATCGAACTGATATCAATGGTATCTTGTGTTTCTATAAATTCATATGTAATAAATGTATATTTAGGTTGCTAAAAGTTATTTGAACTTGAACCTTTGTATTATTGAGAAAATAAAATCCAAGAGCATAGTTAAGCAGTATTCTAAAGAGTTTCACCAATATATATATCAAGATAAGCTGTCATTTTTCATTTAGTTTCTTCTATTCTTAATCTTTTATATATATTACGTATATAATATAAATTTTGCTTTTATTATGATAAAACTAAATGGCTAAAGCATCTTAAAGAATTATATTTTAGTGAAATCAAACTAATATTTTTCCAAAAATCAAGGGCAAATTATATGATTAGTAGGAGGCCATATTTAAAGTACTCATGTGGAGTTTATTAAAAAAAATTTTTTTAAGAACATTTGTCAGTTCTAAGGGGAAAAACACCACCTTGGGGACAGATCCTTTCAATTTAGTTACTATACTGAGATGGTTCAGATAAAAACTAGTTTGTATTAATGATGAAGGGAGCATGGGTAATATAGTTACTGATTTATTCCAAATGATAAAGAAATTCCACTTCACTGATTCAATTTATACTTCTTCTTATACATCTTAATCTGTTGTTTAATCCATCTACAGAGTCTATTTTAATGATTATATTTCTTATGTAGAGATGTTATACTTCGTACTTTTTTTTTTTTTTTTTTTGAGACAGAGTCTTACCCTGTCACCTGGGCTAAAGTGCAGTGGTGTCAGCTTAGCTGATAGCAACCTCAAAGTCCTGGGCTCAAACAATCCTTCTCCCTCAGCCTCCCAAGTAGCTGGGACTCCAGGCACACAACACCATGCCCAGCTAATTTTTTTTATTTTTAGTGGAGACAGGTGTCTTGCTCTTGCTCAGGCTGGTCTCAAAATCCTGACCTCTAGTGATCCTCCTGCCTTGGCCTCCCAGAGTACTAGGATTATAGGCATGAGCCACTGCGCCTGGCCACTTTGTACTTTTTAATACTATATCATCATTGCATTGTTTTCTATTCCTTTGTATTTATTTATTTACTTACATTTTATACTCTCATTGAGATTCTTCTGTTAACTCTAGTTCTTGGGCGTCCTAATACTCTTGCTGCTGGATGGCTTGTCTTACCACTGAGCATCATGTATTTTACAAAGTTTTAAAGAAAGGCTTATCAAATTTAAACTTCCAAGTAAGTATACTTAACATTGATAAAATGTGGTTTCCATTGCTTTCTCTGATGATTCTCCTTTATGACAATCCTTTCTTTATATATTTTGTAATGTTTTACTGTGGGTTCGACTTCAGGTTTTTGTTTTTTTTCCTGTCTGTTGGCCCTTGAGCTGTGGAAATATTTCTATAGACAGGTTCCATATATGTTTAAAATATATCAGGGCCCTGGGGGTTTCACCGTCTTGAAACAATCTGAATGGTTAATTTCTTGACTTGGGGTTCCCTGAATTAAATACACATATACATCCTGAACCTATTCATGTGTACGGAACGAGCTTGTGGTTTCTTTATCATGGGTGACTATTCTCCCCTCCATTGGGCCTTGGGGCAGAGACTAGTTTTGGTCAATTCTCTGATCTGGTAAATTAACATCATCTAGTCCTCTTTTCAATTGATGAGAAAAAGGAAGCCCTATGAAGTTCAAGGAATTCAGTTCCATCTTCCTATACCATATAACCTATACTCCTGTGGGTGGTTCTTTCCCCACCTTCCAAACTAGAGCATTCCCTATCTTTCTTATGAACTTGGTCATGTAAGTTTTTGTTTCATTTTGTCCATTTCTAATTATTTATATAGAAGAGGTCCATCCAAGTTACCTCAGTCTACCATCTTGCTGGAAATCCTTTCCATTTTATTCTTACTTATCTTCTCTGCACATTCAAGGAAAAAATTTATAAACCTTAGATTCCTGTGACTCAAAACTGGCTTTTTTTGAGGAGAACAATGACTTGAAAGAAATAACTAGAGCCATTAAATGATATTTTATTTTTCCTTATTTGTAGCTAGTAACAACAACAAAAAAATACCCTAATTAATAGGTACCTAATGGAAGTTGTCAGATATGATTATCAAGCTGAAGTAAATATTTACTCAAACCTATAATGGTCTCAGGCTTTTTATAGCAATCTTTTAATGAAGGTATACCATCTAGTCATCTTTAACTTACATTTTTCAATTAAGTACAAGCACTTTTTGAAATTGGCAGTTCCATACTATCAAGCAATGCCTCATTTCATAAATGTTAAGGGAACTTGCCGAGTGGCTTAAATAACCCCTGGGTCAATAAACTGAGTCATTAGCACCTCCTTTAAATAATTGTTTGTCTGTTACTGGTTCAACATTTATATAATCTGTCATAATACCTTGGTTTTTTAAGGTACAAAAATTACTGCTGTAGGCTTAAAGTAGAGAATATCATGTAAGTAGCAATGTTTTCTCAGTGATAGTTAAACTATACTGTCTGGTACTGAGTGAGTTAAAGACTGAACACCACAACTAATTACTATGTAATGCTAACCTTAGTTGCTGGTTCATTTTGAGACTCTTTAAAATATGAACTGTGTATTTTACCCCTATGCACTCTCTTAATGATTTGTTTTTTTAGACTGAAATCACTTCCAGCCATCAGTTATACTTTTGGTCTCTACATATGCACTTCTCCAAGCATAAATATTTCTTTTTCCTATTGGTCTGCCAGCCCTGTCAGAGCAAATTTCACTTTAAACTAAATGCTATGATACTTAAAACCTCTTGGATTACTCAGGCTGCTAGTGTGATCTATGACCTTCCAAGAATGACAGCTGAACTTTCCAATTTGCTTATACTGCTTGGGGAACCAGGACGCACATGCCAAAACGGAAAATGTTTCTGATGTTGAACAGAGAGGAGAGTTCTTGGTGGACGTGGGGGTGGGAGACTATTAAGTACTGAAAAATACTAATAAGAAATGAAAAGAAACTAAACATGCTGTAAAGTCTAAGCCCTCAAACATAATTCAAAAGTTAATACTAGTACTAAAAACTCTTTAGCTGGACTAACTGGTTAAAATATGAATAATGATCTTTAGTTATTATAATTTAAGCCTTAACCAGAATCTTGAAGTGATAATACACTATTGAAATGAACAAGTTCAAGAAATGGAATAGAATATAAAATTGTCCTGGTAGTATTCAAAATGGGGTATTATCAACTCCCCATCTTTCTTTATGAAACAGAAATCTGACATATGAACAAAATCAAAGAGGTAATATGGCCATCTAACATGCATGCTATCCCTACTGACATAACATCAGTCTCCTTTAAATGAAAAATTAGTGTTAAGTTTCTCTAAAAACTCATGTCTCCAAAATCCTTAAATAAATAACACAGTCTGGGAATATTTTGGTATAGTTTTGAAACTTTCCACTTTATTTTACCACCTTACACAAGAGGTTGACAAGTATCTGCCTTAAAAAAAAATCTCAAAAATCTTATCAAATCCAAGATGCTTAATATAAAGTTTCCAACTTATTTCATAGTCTATTTATTCATTTATTTGTATCAATTTTTTAAGCTAGACAAATTACATTTGACTTATAAAAATTAATAGTGGTTAATAAGTAAAGACTTTTGAGTAGCTAAATCAAATTAATATTTTTCCAAAATTGAGGGCAAAAATATGGATTATAGAAACTATATTTAGGTACATTAAAAGTACATCTTTTAAAATTGCTAAGCAAGAAAGTTTGAAAATTTGATTCTAAATAAATTTGTAATTGCCAATATATAAAAAAAGGACATTTTTTTGCCCCATTAGGATATTTTTAAAGATCTATCTTGGGCAGTATTATTTGAAACTTTCCAGCCACTAATTCAGTAATTTCAGTAATAAACACAGGTCAGAAAAACTGCAGTTAGTGTCCTCTAGAGCAGCAGTCCCCAACCTTTTTGGCACCAGAGACCAGTTTCATGGAAGACAATTTTCTCACGAACTGGGGGGTGGTGTGGTGGTGGGGCATTAGATTCTTATAAGGAGTGTGAAATCTATATCCCCTGCATGCACAGTTTACAGTAGGGTTCATGCTCCTATGAGAATCTAATGCTGCCGCTGATCTGACAAGAGGTGGAGCTCACGCGGTGATGCGAGCAATGGGGAGCGGCTGTAATACAGATGAAGCTCCCCTGCCGCTCACCTCCTGTTGTGTGGCCTGCTTCTTAACAGGACTATGGTCCATGGCCTGGGGCTTGGGGACTGCAGCTCTAGAGCATTTAGGATCTCAGAATACTGTATAATACACTAACATTGCATTTAACAATAGAACAGGTATTAAACAGGTACTAAATCTCTACCTTTATCTCAAAAGCATTCTTGGTCCTTAAGAATATATTTAACTGTTACATTATGGGCCTATGAAAAAAAAGGTAAATTCATTTTCTGCTCAGGTATAAGACTAATTGTAGATTATTAGATTGCAAGTCTTCTGATGATAAAACAAAGTATTTCTATATCGTCTTCAAAGAATAGGGCTTTTATCACATACTGCATTGATATCAAGTGAATTCAGTGCAGACTGGAATGTATAAGTACGTAATTCTAAAAAAAAATGTTTTTCTGACTTGTACTCTGTTATTATACTATATTTTAAATGGAAATTATTTTCAAAGCAGCATAAGGAAACACTATACTTTTTTTCCCCTTTATCACTGATATACATAAGCATTGTCCCTCTTGATTTAAGGACTGGCAATTAAGTTTATGAAATTCAGCAAAACTAACTTAAGTATAAACTTAGCAGTGAGTCCTGAATTTTATTCAAGTTAGGGAGGTGCAGTGACCTCAAAACAGAATATCTGAATGGGATTTCTGTCTCTATTGATACAACCTTGTTTCAGTCTATACCTGTAACTAACTTTGTCATGAATTCTTTCTTTGTAAAATAAGAATAATGGTTATCCCTTTTAGAATCTCTATGCCTTGAGACTGTATTTCCAAAAACAGTATACTCTTACAGTATATATTTGCTGTTATTGCTATGACATATGGAAATGATGGATCTTTCTCTAAAAATGCTTAGGAAATTCTGGCTCCTGCCATACAATCTAGACGGATCAGAGATATTCTATCATACTTGGCATGCTTCGTTCACATGCTTTCTCTTTGTCTTTACAGAGGGCTCTTACATAATTCATAGACATTTATGCTTACACACAGGCATACTAATTGCTGTTGCACTAAAATAATGCCATGGCCAATCATATCTTCTTTTTACCATAGTGAGACTGGACTGCTTGTATAAATAAGGTTATTCAATCAAAACCCTTTAGATTCTATGTCATGATGGATGCAAATGACACATCCCTTCAGGGATGAAACATACGGGGCAATTCTCATGACCTGCTTTTAAACCTTATTTTACATTCAGTGAGTTTATTTTGAAAGTAGCAAATCAAAGGTAAAGTTTTTAGTTATCTCTCGTAAATCATCACTTTCCATGTTGTACACATTCCTGTACTTGGGATTATTGCTAGTGTTGGCTTCTCTTAGAAAAGTACACAGGTCATGAAAACGTTTAGGGTGGGGTATTTTCATCGTGTGATGTTTATTGTTTTGGGGCTTGTGCCAACCTGACAATCTGGGACTTATAAGCAAAGCTGGACAACTATGAGAATTTTTTAGGGAAATGGGAATGTACCACACATTTTTGAGATTATCTGGGTTTTAGATAGTATTCTAAACTAGCATATAGGTATATCTACATTAGTTATTTCAAGTGTGCACAGTAAGGAACAAATTGATCCAACTAAAAATAACTATGGTGCCTACTTGCTGATGGCAACCTTCCCCAGACTTTTGGGGAAAAAAAGCCAGATGCAACTGTAAAAAACTGTAATAGTTTCTTTTTCCCCCATTGTGTATACAGTGAATGAGGTAAATGACAATAGTCCAATATTTATAAAGGCCTTGAAATCCAGAAACCTTTTTAAAAAAACTTTGACCTTCTTTATAAAAGTTTTGAGATATTTTTAAGAATTCTTGCTTATTGATCACTTCAAAAGAGAGCTCAGCATGAAGTTTGGATACCTATGTAAATACAGCTTTATGGGGTTTCTTGTATTGATTTGAAAAGATGTGATTTTTAAGTTACAGTTGCAATTGAAAAATTTACTTGCCTAACTATGTTCATAGAAGCCTCCTCTCATCCTTTCACATTTGAGGGGCTCTAAATTAGCCACTTGATAACTGTCCACCAAATCTGGATTCCTTTTTAAGATTGCTTTGCCTTTTAATTTCTGACAGGCCAATATGAAGGTGCTTTGTTTTTGGCTGGAAAAACCTGAAATGGAAAGAATTCCTGAAAAAGTGGGATGTATCAATTTTAGATATAATTTCTTCTAAACAAAGAAACAAAGAAAGCAAAGAAAATAGGCTTATGATATATATAAAATATATTACATTACTTGAGATAGAATGTTGACTTATGTCCACAAAAAGGGAAGATATTCAGGAAATCATTATGTTCTTTTTTAAGTGTATTCAAAACATTAATTATTTAAAATCTTTAACTCAAAGAGCACAAGAAAGTATTTGTTGATTGTGCTTCTGTAGTGTGAAATGAGATCACAGAAAATAAGCAGCTTTTACTTAAAAATCAACATAGACATACACAGATTTTACATATACCCACAATTAACTTTAATATTAATAATGGAAGTATAAAGTTTGGAAAATTACTAATCATTCTTCTCAAGTGAAAAGCAAAGTAGCATTTGAAAACAGATTCTATTACAGAGTGCCACACTTGTCTCTGAAGTAGGTATGAGTTCTATCTAATTCATGGAGGCATTGAGTAGTTGTGAGATTGCCAAGCGATTTGGGCTATTACTGAAACATTGTATGTGGCCCTAAAATTCTTATAGGTAAATTCTACAAGTATAGTCCATAATTAATCCTCTTAACTCCAGATGGAGATTTATTACCTTTTCTTTAAACAATAAGAAAACCTGGCTGGCACGATAGCTCACACATGTAATCCTAGCACTTTGGGAGGTTGAGGTGGGATGATCACTTGAGGCCAGGAGTTCGAGACCAGCCTGAGCAACATAGTGAGACCTCCATCTCTACCCCAAAATAAAAAAGTTTGCCAGGCATGGTGGCACATGCCTGTAGTCCCAGCTACTTGGGAGGCAGAGGCAGGAGGATCACCTGAGCCAAGGAGTTGGAGGTTACAGTGAGCTATGATGATGCTACTGCACTCTAGTCCTGGCAACAGAGTGAGATCCTATCTCAAAAGTTTTAAAAATTCATCAATAGCCATAATGTCTGTGTTAAAAGAAGTTCAAAGACTAAAATATTTTGTCATTTGTTCCCTTGGGAGTATATAGCTATGTAAAATGAAATGTCAGTTTTTACCCAGGAAACCTTTCACTCTGAAATGGGAGGCATAGAAAATCAACATTTGCATCAAACTCCTTTACTTTCCCCAAAATTCACAATCATTCAAATTATATTTTGTAGGACATTGACATGTTTTTGAAGAGGCAGTATCTTTATTTCAAAGCCACAAAAAGCTGCTATCTGGACTAATCCTTCCAAACTACTTATTGGTATAATGAAGTAATTAAACTCTAGTGAATTATCGGATCATCGAAGCACAATGTTTTATTAAACAGCCTATATAATTCAGGAGGTTGGATTTCATAATAATATAATTCTTTGTCAAATATTGCACTGCTTAGCTTAGAATTCCATAAAATCAGTACCTATTTACTTTTTTCTAAGAAATTTCGCATTATCTAGATTTATTTTTTTCTGTAAGAAGATACCTAAGGTCTATGCTTTTGTAAAAAAATAGCATGCTCTTCAAAAAAAATAAGGAGGGGGGGTGGTAGTTTATTATTTAAGATAATGTGGCATTCTTAAGACCATTATTTATGTTTTCTCTAAAAGTTGTGGACAATTCATAAGTGTTTAAGATGTTTATTCTATTGGAGATGTGTGTGTGTGTGTGTGTATGTATTTCACCCAAGGTGTGGGAATAACATAAAAGTGGGCAGAAACAGGTAAAAGACCCACTGATGTCCCAATACTTACACTGTAATATTAATTTCTTTTATAAGCTTGATAATACTATTAGCCTTAAATATTTTCAAAAAAAGAAAGTTGAAATAAAGAAAAATAAATAGGATGCTTTAACTCATTAAAAGATCATATTTTAACCCTGAACTATAAGCTTTTCAAAGGGAAAATTATTTCTTACTGATCTCTATGTCCCTAGATCCCATCCAAGTGCTTGTCAACTAAAAGGAAATTTTAGTGTTAAAAGAAAACATTAAATGCATATCTTTACCTCGATTCTGTTTTTATTTTGTGCTCTGTGAAGTTAATTTCAAATGTTATCACACAAACTTTAAGTTAAATTAAAAGTATCTTTTGGAAATAACAGCAGCGACAACAACAAAACCCTAACAGCATATATGCTATGCTTATGATTTATCGATGACCAGTAAATTGTAAGTCTAATGACCAGGTCATTAGTTACAACCTAGTAATAGGAAAGAAATAGATCAAGGATACCCTTTATTCATTTTAAGTATGGGGTATTATTTGTTGCTACAGAACTTATGCTATTTGACAATGAAAACTAATACAAATTTATATAATATTCTATTAAAGCACCATCCTCTAAAGATGTAACTTTAAAAATTCTTAAATTCTCAGCTGGGTGCAGTGGCTCATGCCTGTAGTCCCAGTCTTTTGGGAAGGGAAGAAAGGAGGATCACTTGAGCCCAAGAGTTCAAAGTTACAGTGAGCTGTGATCATGCCACTGCAGCCCGTGGGAACCAGAGCAAGATCCTGTTTCTAAAAAAGAAAAGAAAAGAAAAGAGAAAAGAACATTCCCTGAAGTTTAAGTATGGAGCCATTACTTCCAGTACAACAAAACTGAAAAAAAAAAAAATTACAGTCTATAATAGGTCAGCAATGAAACTGACTTAACTGAAATTAGGACTTCTAAACACATATTCTATTTTCCTTTCTCCATGAAAAATTTGTACTCCAAATGTAACTCCAAGAAATTGTTTTGTAATTCTAAATGGTCAGCTGGCTTCTGTTATTATAAGAATTTTAATACTAATCATATTATTTCTTTTTTTGTTACAGTGAACCTACAATTTTTTTTAGGCTAGATAAAATTAGATGGATTATTAATATGATTTAACACCTTAATAACTTGTAATATTGGGACATTATAAAGAGCTTCTTTTGGAAATAAAAGAAATGTTTTCTATGAAAGAGAGTGTATATTCAGTATAGATGAGTACTTTTCAGTATATTTAATTAGGTATGTAGTATTATAATACAAGTATACTAAGAATCTCTTAACTGGATCTTAATTATGAAGGCAAGCATCTTCATCTATATAAAATATAGCAATTCAAAAGACAGTTTTTATCTTATCGAGGTTATTAAAATTTTTCACATATAGCATGTTTCTGTCAACAATTTTATAATTAAAACCATGTAATATTATAAACAGAATATATAATACATATATACCTTGATTATATATTTAATAGAAGCTATGCATTGTACATTTGAAAGGATGCCACTGAAATAATAAAAATATGAAATTATACAAAAAGTGTTTACATTGAAAATAAAACACTGCATGGAAATAGAGTAAGACATATCTGTGTTTGAATACTGACTCTGATCTTTATGACTCACTGAGAACCTTGTGTGTGCTGGGTAGTATGGGTTTAACTTTGAATAAGATAGTCAAAATTCTTGCCCTTCTAGAGACTATATTCTTGTGGAAGGAGGCAGATAGACAAGTGAACCAAAACTAAATGATTAGGGTAAATGCGGGAGAAGGAGCTTCTTTGATAATTTTGTTAGTAAAAGACTCTCTGAGAAGTAATATTTGTACTGAGACTTAAAAGATAAGAAGCAGTCAGTTATTAAAAAAGTTTGAAGACTATTCAAGTTAAGTATAAAGGTGATGAATTGAGAAAGAACTTGGTGAGTATTTGAGGAAGAGAATGGAGCCCAGAGTGGGTAGAATTAATAAGCAATTGGAACATTTGTAAGAGATGAGGCTGGAGCAGTATGTAAGTGTCAAATAATGCAAGATTTTATAGAACATGGTAAGGAATTTGTATTTAATTATAGGAGCATGGGAAGCCATTGAAGGCAGATGGAAGTCATGATCTGACTTACACTTTAAAAAGATCATGATGGATGCTGTGGAAAATAAATGGAATGCAAGGGGAATATGGAAGCATGGAAATTAAATAGGAGGCTACTGACTGGTACAGGTGACAGATGATGGTAGCTTAAACTGGGTACTACTAGTGAAAATGAAAAGAAATAGCCACATTTAAGACATATTCTAGAAATGAAAACAATAGGACATGCAGATGGTTTGCACTGGGGACAGAGCGTAATGATGAAGAAAAGGGAGGATTCAAGAAAGACTCCAAAGTTTATGGCTTAAACTACCAAGTAGATGGTGGTGACATTTACTAAGATGGGAAAATCAGGGAAAGGAACCTGCTTTATATGGGAAATCCAAAAGTTAAATTTTATGAAATATTCAATTGGATATGTCAAATAGAAAGAAGGATAAAGATGGCATTCAGAGGAGAAGGCTCAGCTAAAAATACAGTATTTAAAGTCATGGGATCTGGATGAAATCCTACACGTGGTGCGCATAGTTAGAAAAGACCCCTCTGATCCCCAAATACAGTATGGATAGAGAACAGGGCTGATGCCTTAAAGTAACCATCATTTAAAGGAATAGGAGGAATAGCCAGCAAAGAACATTGGGAAGGAATGAAAAAGGGTTTACAGAGAAACAGAAACATAGCATGTCTTAAGAGCTGAAAGAAGGGAGTTTCAAAAGGCAGTGCCTGGTCAAACTGTGTCAAATATAACTGAGAGTTGAAGATGAAAACGGTCTATTGGATTTGGCAATATGAAGACTATTGGTGATTTTGACAAGACTGGAGAAGTTGAAGAATGAATGGGAGTCTTTTTGAGAAGTTTTGCATAAAAGAAATAAGAAATGGACAGTTTGAGGAAGAGAAAGGAGCCCAATTCTAGTTGGAATATGATATGGGGCTAAGGATTGGAGATTCCAACTTACGTTTATATGCTGACAGGGTTGACTTGGGAGAGGGAAAAAAGAGTGATAACATTGAAAAAAGTCCTTGAAAAGGCAAGAAGGGATAAGGTCCAGAGTAAAAATGGACTGACTGGACTTTGAAAAAAGAACATTTGTGGCCGGGCGTGGTGGCTCACGCCTGTAATCCTAGCACTCTGGGAGGCCGAGGTGGGCGGATCGCTCAAGGTCAGGAGTTCGAAACCAGAGCGAGACCCCATCTCTACTAAAAATAGAAAAAAATTAATCGGCCAACTAAAA
>CAUYPO010025639.1:0-36135 GCA_963574435.1 Cheirogaleus major | reverse complement strand
GCTCAAGATATATAACTCAAACAAAAAATTCATTGGATCATATATATACAATCTTATGAAATCAAGATGATTCAAGAAAACCTAAACATACTGTGTATTTTAAAAACAGTGTCTGTTTCAATATTCTAGATGGCCAATGGGAACAATTATTACTAATAAGGACTATGTGTGTGAAAATATCATAATGTGCTTCCTAAGATATTTTTCTATTCCAAAATTCTCGGATTCCCTGGATAACAGAAAATAAAAATGCTAGTGAAAATAATCTCAAATTTCCATTCCAAAAATATATATGGTAAACTCTCATGTCACGTGATCAGGGGATAGATAATAGAAGATACTAACAGACGATAGTTTAGATAGATAAGCAGATGATGATAAAGAAGATATATAGACAGGTAGATAAATGATAGATATAGATAATAAATGGATATATAACACTCATGAATTTAATTTTTAAATATGTAAACATATCAAAACACATATGGCAGGATATTAATATTCAGCTTGCTTTAAAATGAAAACGATTGCTTTAGTTTTTCTTCTTCTGTCCACTGCATTAGAATAATAGAGTACAATTATTTCCCCTCACCTCTTGATAGGGTTGAAAGATTTTGCCCTTCTTGACCTCTAGTTTTAATTTGCTAATAAGACAAGCCTCATGGGTTTTCATTATCCACTGGGGAAAAAAAGGAGAATGGAAGGATTGGGGTGAGAGGGAATGAAGTTGGGAGTGGCGGAGGAGAAGCAAGTTTTGGGATTTACCAATGGAACCCTGTAAACCACAGCACTCACTGCAGAGAAGATTCTCCACAAAGGAAAAGTACCTACCACCAAGGAAGAGTTTAATTGGTGGACCAAGAAACAGTCACCACATTTCAGTTGCTCAGTCCTTATCTGTTGCCTCCTTGGAGTTCATTCTCTCCAAAACCTCCCACCACCTGCACCATAAAGATCTGGACCAGGTGGTCCAACCACCAGTGCTAGAGAGGACTTCACTCTGCCTGCAGGCAGCACCTCACTATTGGCTACCCATCAGGTGACACTGTATGTGGCAAGACTTTATTTGGTTCTAGTTTAACATGCCGTATGGTCAGCCCACACTATGCCCTAAAACACCATTAAATCCAAAGGTGCAAGGGTTCTGCAAACCTAGACAAGTCTACACAAGAACCAGAAAGGACCCAACTCAACAAACTTGAACCTCCTAAGTTGGGATATGGTTAGTGTTGCTATCTTTACACATATTTAAGTGAAAACTAACCTGAATATTCTTGAAGTGTTCCTTAATGAATCAGATGATACTTCAGGACCTTCTTGTGCCAACTATTAATAAAAACTTTCACAGATTTTTATTAACCGCTTAGTTTCATCATAGCACCACAGAAGACGCTATATAACACAGCATCTCTCGCTTGAAAGATGAAAGACAACAAAGAACACTTGAGAATGTTGAATAACACATGCCAGTTTATTAAGAGTTAAATAATCAATCCAGAAAAGTGGCATAGAAGTTTGGAGAGCACTGTGGGTGACAGTGCTCAAGACAGGCTGGAGAAACGGTAGAGTTTGAACTGGGCCTTGAAGAAAGACAGCATTTGAGAAGGTAGAGAGAAGTAAAAAGTTATTGAAAGTTAGGGAAATGGCAAAAATGACTTTTGCCTCATCATGAGTCTGGATTGCACATGGTGGAAGATATCTCTAAATAAAGGCTGGAGGTTAAAGTCAAGTTGTAGATCAGATGACTTCAAATGACTCTCATGAGCTAAATGGTTAACATTTGTGAATCTTTTAAGTCAATTGATCATCTACTGTGATCAGACATCGTATGAGCATCCTGCTTTTTGCCAAGTCCTATGCTTACCACTTGGGATACAACTCTGAGCAAAAATAGCCATGTTTCCACCCCTGGCATAATAAGGGCAACAGACTTTAGTCAAAGATACCCACAGATTCATAGGTCCACAGACGGAGAAAAATTAATGACCTGTCACACCTCTAGTGAGCAGAACAAAGAGCATATTAATTCAGGACTGGCTGATACAAAGCTCATGTTCATTACACAATAATGTCTCATGTGGCAGTGGAAAAGTGACTGTACTTAATGTGACAGAGGAGGAAAAGACTGGTTCCAAGGTTTTAAGTAATAGGGACACAAATTTTAGTCCAGTAAATTTCCATAACAATTACAAATTCTTCAAATTAAACTGGCCTGCTATTCAGATGGAAATTTCAGCAAAAGCTAAATTACTGCCTGCCTGGAGTATTGTAAGGAGAATTCCTGCACTGGATGACTTCTAAAGTTCTTTTCAACTTTAAGAGTCAGTTAATAATATTTGGTATATGTTTACAATGGAATATTACTCAATTCTAAGAAATGACAGCAAGCTAGCACCGCTTATATTATCCTGGATTGAGTGTAAGCCCATTATCCAAAGTGAGGTGACACAAGATCAGAAAAATGTGCTCCACATGTACTTGCCATCAAATTGGCACTGACCCATTATCAATGTAGTGCTCAAATGGTGGTGGTGGTGAGCAGACATTCGGGAGATGGGGGGATAGACCCACATCTCAGGGATGTGGCCAGCATTGTGTGGGGAAGGGAATACTTCTAACCCTTCTTAGGGAGAGGCAAAAATATACAATGTAACCAAAATGTCAAAAAAAAAAAAAAAAGCTTTTATCGGGTCATGGCAGGTGAGAGGGGGGAGGAGGGGAAGGGTGTATATTTAAAAAATGGGTGCAGTACACACTATCTGGGGGTTGGATGCACTTGAAGCTCTGGAATGGCGAGGAGGAGGGATGGCATGGGCAATATATGTAACCTTAACAATATTTGTGCCCCCATAATATGAAATAAAAGGAAAAAAATAAAAACCATTCTAAATGAAGTAAGGTGATATCTCGTTGTGGTATTAATTTGCATTTCCCTGATGATTAGTGATATTGAACACTTTATCATATATTTATTGGTCACTTATCTATCTTCTTTTGAAAATTTTCCATTTATGTCTTTTACCCACTTTTTATTGGAGTGGTTTGGTTTTCTCTTGCTTATTTGCTTGAGTTCTTTGTAGATTCTGGTTATTGGCCCTCTGTCAGATGTATAGCTTGTTAGCATTTTCTCCCATTCTGTAGGTTGTCTATTTACTCTGTTGATCATTGCTTTAGCTGTGCGGAAGCTTTTTAATTGAATCAAGTCCCATTTATTTATTTTTGTTGTTGCTGTTATTGCCATTGGAGTCTTCATAAATTTTTTTCTAATTTATTTATTTTCTTTTTTTAATTTCATATTATGGGGGTACAAACATTTAGGTTACATATAATGTCTTTGCCTTTTTTAGGCTGATATCTAGAAGAGATTTTCCAACATTTTCTTCTAGCATTTTTATGGTTTCAGGCATTACATTGAAGTCTGTTATCCATCTTGAATTAACTTTTGTGAGTGGTGAGAGATATAGATCCTGTTTCATTCTTCTGCATGTGGCTATCCAGTTCTCCTAGCACCATTTATTGAATAAGCCTTCTTTTCCCCAGTCTATATTGTTGTCTACTTTGTCAAAGATCAGTAGGCAGTATGTGGATGGTTTTATATTTGGGTTATTTGGGCTCTCTTTTCTGTTCCATTGATCTATGTCTCAATTTTGTATGATAATACCATGCTGTTTTGTTTACTATAGCCTTGAGGCATCATTTGAAGTCTGGTAATGTGATGCCAAAAGATTTGTTCTTTGTGCTTAAGATTGCTTTGATTCTTGAGACTCTTTTTTGGTCTCAAACAAAGCATATAATTATATTTTTCCAGATCTGTGAAACATTACATTGGTAACTTGATCAGTATTGCTTTCAATCTCTGTAAATCACTTTGCCTAGTATGGACATTTTAACAATGTTGATTCTGCCAATCCATGAGCATGTTGTATTTTTCCATCTGTTTCTGTCATCTGCAATTTCTTTCCTCAGTGTTTTGTAGTTCTCTTTGTAGAGATCTTGGTCTCCTTGGGTATATTTTTAGGTATTTACTTTTCTTTGTGCTATTGTGAATGGTATTGAGTCTTTGATTTGACTCTCAGCTTGACTGTTATTATTGTATACAAATGCTACTGATTTGTATACATTGATTTTGTAACCTGAGACTTTGTTGAATTTACTTATCAATTCCAGGAGTCTCTTGGTGGAATCTTTGGGGTTTTCTAGACTAGACTAAGATCATATCATCAGCAAAAAGTGATAGTGTGACCTCCCCTTTCTGGATTTGTATACCCTTTTTACTTCCTCTTGGCTATTTGCTCTGGCTAGGACTTCCAGCACTGTATTGAATTTAAGTGGTAACAGTGTGCACCCCTGTCTTATTCCAGTTCTTAGTGAGAATGCTTTCAACTTTTCCCCATTCAGTATAATGTTGGTTGTGGCTTTGTCATATATGGATTTTATCATGTTGAGTTATGTTACTTCTATGTCTAGTTTGTTCAAATTAAGATGGAAATAAAAAGATTTCTAAAATGGAATCACAAGGGGTCACAAGATATCAAAATTTATGGGAATCAGGAAATGCAGTCCTAAGGGGAAAATTCACAGCCTTAAATGCTTACATCAAAAAAGCAGAAAAATCACAAATCAACAATAGTGACACAATATTGACACATCTCAAGGAACTAGAAAATAAGGAGCAAACCAAACCCAAAGCTATCAGAAGAAAATAAATAAATTAGGTCAGAGCAGAACCAAATGAAATGGAAAACAAAAAAGCAATACAAAAGATCAATGAAAGAAAAAGTTGGTTTTTTGAAAATATAAACAAAATTGATAGGCCTCTTTCTAGATTAACCAGGAATAAAAAAGAAAGGATCTAAATTTTAAAAAGGAGATATTACAATGGGTATCACAGAAATACAAAATATCATCTGTGAATACTATGAAAATCACTATGTACATAAACTCAAAAACATAGAGGAAATGGACACATTCCTGGAAACACGCAACCTCACAAGACTCAATCAGAACAAAATAGAACTCTTGAAGAGACCAATAATGAGCGAAAAGATTGAAACAGCAATAAAATGCTTCCAACAAAAAAAGCTCCAGACTAGATGTATTCACAGCCAAATTTTAGCATACCTACGAAGAAGAGCTGGCATCCATAATGCAGAAATTATTCTATAACATCAAGGGGGAGGGAATTCTCCCCAACTCATTCTATGAAACCAGTATCATCTTGATACCAAAGCCAGGAAAGGACACAACGAGAAAAGAGAACTACCAACTAATATCCTTTATGAATACAGATACAAAAATCCTCAATAAAATACTAGCAAACCAAATTTAAAAGCACATAAAAAAATAATAATCCACCATGATCAAGTGGGCTTCATCCCAGGGATGCAAGACTGGTTCAACATACAGAAATCAATAAATGTGGCTCACCACATAAAAGAAGCAAAAACAAAGACAATATGATCATCTCAATAGTTGCAGGAAAAGCATTTGACAAAATTCAGCACCCTTTCATGATTTCAGTGTATTTTTTTCTAAGATCTAAAACTTCAATTCCTTAAAGACTTTGTTAGTCATTCTTTTTGACTTAAATGCAGTATTTGAAACCACATATTATCACTTTCTTTAAGAAATGCTTCTTTTTTCCACTTCCATAACATAGCTTATTTTTCCATTCACTTCAACAATTTCTTCTCTGCCTTCTTGACTTCTTCCTCCTCCCAACTTCTAAATGTAAACATTTCTCAAGATGCAATCTGGAATATTTTACTTTCTTTACAGTCTTTCTTAGAAGTCTTCTTTTCTCATTATAAGTGTGATTTCTAAACAGATGAATTCCTCATGTCTGTATTTGTAGTCTTGATTTTCTTCTGCATTTGTATTTGCCAGCTAATCACTTACTCTTAAAAACCTTAATTTCATCACAAAATATAGTAAGTACCAGAACAACATCTCCAACTTCTTCATCAAAAAAAGACTCTACCAAGTTTCCAGTTCCATACGTCAGGAACTTGGAAATTACCATTCCATCCTAACAATAAGTAAAAAACTGAAAAATCAACAACTCTTTTGAAGTCTTTAAGAGAAGTGAGGTCACAGGGCAAACTGCTGTCTCCAAACTGGAGAAACAGACAGGGGGATACAGACAATCACAACATACCAGAGCAGAAATCTCAGGAACCAGTGCCAGGCTGGGAAAACCTGAACTGTGATGAATTGCTAGAGGCTAGTGGTGGGCAAATGTGAGAGTGAAAAACTCCACATGGGCCCAATCATAGGAGGTCAACCCCTCAATACTTTGATGTTTATTTCAAGGAGCTTAACTAGGTTCTCACAGTAAATACTGGAGAAAAATCCACTCATGGTTTCAGCAACAAGAGGGGAAAAGGAACAATTTTGAAATGCGAAAGAGCACTCTGTTCTTAATAAGGTCTGTCCTCAGGGGAAACTAACCATAGCCTAACATGCATGGGTTTTATCACAGCCTAACTAGTCTGGGGAAAGATAAATACTCATCTCCAGCAAGCTCTATCCTTCCATGTAGGAGAAAAAAAAATACCCAACTCTAGTCAACTTTGACCATCCTGTCCCACGTACAAGAAAGAAAAAAACTGTGAAAAACTTTTGAATTTCACAGCACAGAGCATAGGCTCACTAAAATATTGAGACTTAATCATAGGACTAAAAAATAAAGCCCCTCTTCTTCCACAGCTTAGAACCACCTGACTGAAGGGCAATTTACAGCATATCCTTCAACCCAGTACATCATGTTTGCTATCAAGAAAAAATTATAAAGAATAAACAAAACCCACACAGTTTGAAGAGACAGAGCATGCATCAGAACCAGACATGACAGGGATGTTGGAATTATCAGACAAGGAATTTAAAACAACTAAGATTAATACACTAAGTGTTCTCATGGATAAAGTGGACTTCATGCAAGAACAGATGGACACTGTAAATAGGGAGATGAAAGTCCTAAAAAAAGTAAAAGAACCAAAAAAGAAATGCTAGAGAAATCAGAAACATTGCAACAGAAATAATGTTTTTCTTGGGTGTAACAGTAGGTTGGACATGGCTTGAGGATATATCATTAGAAACCTCCATAACTGAAAAACAAAACAAAAGACTGATAAAACAGAACAATATATCCTAGAAATGTGGAACAACTACAAAAGGGGTAACATATGCATGATGGCAATACCAGAAGGAGAAGAAGCAAAGAAAGGAATAGAAGAAATATTTAAAATAATAATGACTGAGAATTTCCACAAATTAATGTTAGACATGAAATTGCAGATCCAGGAAGCGCAGAGAACAACAAGTAGGATAATAAAAAAAAAATACCTACACCTGGGCATGTCATATTCTAATTACAGAAAATAATTTTTTTAAATCCTGAAAGAAGCCAGAGAGAAAAAACATCTTACTTATAAAGAAACAATGATAAAAATTTCATCTGACTTCTCCTCATAAACCATGCAAAGAAGAATATGGAGTAAAATATTAAAGTGTTAGGAGAAAAAACTCACCAACCTAGAATTCTCTGTGAAATTATTCTTGAAAAATAAATGAGGCATAAAGACTTTGTCAAACAAAAATTGAAAGAATTTATTGACAGTAGACCTGACTTTCAAGAAATGTTAAAAAGAAGTTCTTTAAAGAGAAGAAAAATAATGTAGGTCAAAAACTCAAATCTACATAAAGAAAGAAAAGCATTGAAGAAGTAAGTGAAGTAAAATATAAAATATAATATGCTCAATTAAAGCACAAAAGAGTGTAAGATAAAAATAATAACAAAATAACAAAGGCAGCAAATAAAAAACCATAACAAATACAGTAGTTATAATTCAACTATGTCAATAATCACTTTAAATATCAATGGCCTAAATGAACAAATTAAAAGACAGAGAGAGAGAATGGGTTTAAAAATGAGATCCAACTATATGTTTTCTACAAGAAACCCACTTGAAATATAAAGACACATAATAGATTAAAAGTAAATCTATGCAGAAAAATATACCTTCCTAATACCAACCAAAAGAAAGTAGAAGTAGCTATGTTAATTTCAGAAAGAGCAGACTTCAAAGCAAGGAAAATTATCAGGGATAAAGAGAGGCATTACATAATAATAAATGGGTAAATTCTCCAAGAACACCTAATCCTTAATGTGTATGTGCCTAACAATAGAGTATCAAAACATGCAAAGAAAAAGTGATACAACTGCAAGAAGAAATAGATGGATTCACTATTATCATAATGGGAGACTTCAATATTCCTTTATCAGAAATGGACAGTTCCAACAAACATAAAATCAGTAAGGGCTTAATTAAACTCAACAACACTATTAATCAGCTGGATATAATTTATATCTACATATTACTTCATCCAGAAACAGCAGAACACACATTCTTCTCAAGCTCATGTGGAACATTCACAAACATAGATCAAATTCTTGGCCATAAAACACACCTTTACAAAGTTGAAAGAATAGAAATCATACAATATCTGCTCTCAGAATACAAGAGAGTTAAAGTAGAAATAAATTACAGGAATGAGTAGAAAAATCCCAAAATATGTGGAGATTAAACAACACATTTCTAAATAATACATGGGTCAAAGAAGAAATCTCAAGTGAAATTTTAAAATATTTTAAACCAAATGAAAATGAAAACAAAACTTAAAATTTGTGGGAAGCAGTAAAAATAGTGTTTAGAGAAAAATTTATATCATTGAATTTAGGCATATATTAGAAAAAATAACTACTTAAAACCAATCATTAAATTTTCACTTTAGGAAATTAGAAAAAGAAGAGCAAATTAAATCCAAAGTAATTCTCCCTGTAGAGGTCTTTTACCTTAGTTAAATATATTCCTGGGTATTTTATTTCCTTTGTTGCTATGGTAAAAGATTTTGAGTCTTGATTTCGTTCTCAATTTGACTATTATTGGCATATATGAAAGCTACTAATTTGTATGCTTTGATTTTGCAGCATGAGACTTTGCTGAATTTATTTATCAATTCCAGTAGTCTTGGCAGAATCTTTGGGGTTTTCTTGATATAAGATCATGTCATCAGCAAAGAGTGATAGTTTGACCTCTTCTGCCCCCATTTGGATGCCCTTGATTTCCTTCTCTTGTCTGATTGCTCTGGCTAGGACTTCCCGCACTATGTTGAATAGATGTGGTGACAGAGGGTAACCTTGTCCAGTTCCAGTTCTAAGCAATAATGCTTTCAAGTTTTCTCCATTCAGTATGATGTTGGCTGTGTGTTTGTCATGCATGGCTTCTATCATTTTGAGGTAAGTCCCATCTATGCCTATATTGCTAAGCATTCTTATCATAAAACAGTGCTGAATTTTGTTGAATTTTTTTTCTACATTCATTGAGAGGATCATATGGCTTTTTTTTACTTCTATTTATGTGGTGATTAACATTTATAGATTTGCATACATTGAACCATACCTACATCTCTAGGATGAAGCCCACTTGGTCATGATGGATTAGTTTTTGATGTGCAGCTAAATTCAATACACTGAAGAAGGAAATAGCAGAGGACATAAACAGATGGAAAACCATACCATGCTCATGGATTGCCAAGGTGATCTACAGATGGATTCAATGCAATCTCTATTAAAATACCAACATCATTTTCCATAGATCTAGAAAAATAATTCTATGCTTCATATGGAAACAGAGAAGACCCCAGTATAGTCAAAACAACCTTAAGCAAAAAGAACAAATTGGAAGGCATCAATTTATCAGACTTCAAGCTATACTACAAGGCTATAGTAACTAAAACAGCATGGAATTAGCACAAGAACAGAGACATAGAATGGAATAGAACAGAATTGAGAACCCAGATATAAAACAATCTTTATACAGCCATCTAATCTTTGACAAAGCAGACAAAAACATACACTGGGGAAAAGAATCTCTATTCAATAAATAGTGCTGGGAAAATTGGATAGCCACATGTAGAAGACTGAAACAGGATCCATACTTCTCACCTCTCACAAAAATCAATTCATGATAGATAACAGACTTAAACTAAGGCCTGAAACCATAAGAATCCTACATAAAATGTTAGAAAAACTCTTATAAACATTGGCCTAGGCAAAAAAATTATGAAAAAGACCCCCAAAGCAATCACAGCAAGAACAAAAATTAAAAAATGGGATGTGATCAAATTAAAAAGCTTCTGCACAGCCAAGGAAACTATCATGAGAGTGAATAGACAATTTACCAAAAGAGAGAAAATATTTGCATGTTATACACCTCATAAAGGACTGATAACTAGAATCTATATAGAACTCAAGAAAATCACTAAGAAAAAAAATCAAACAACCCCATTAAAAAGTGGGCAAAGGACATGAACAGAAACTTTTCAAAAGAAGATAGACTTATGGCCAACAAACATGAAAAATTGCTCAACATCTCTAATCATCAGGGAAATGCAAATCAAAACCACAATGAGATATCACTAACTCCAGTGAGAGCAGTTTTTATCAAAAAGTCCCAAGCAACAAATGTTGGCATGAATGGAGCAAGACAGGAACATTCATATATGGCTGTTGGGACTGCAAACTAGTACAACCTCTATGCAAAGTAGTATAGAGATACCTGAAAGAACTACAAGTAGAACTGCCATTTGATCCAGCAATCCCACTACTGCATATCTACCCAAAGGAAAAAAAAGACATTCTATAAAAAAGACATCTGCACTGAAATGTTTATAGCAGCACAATTCACAATTGCAAACGTGGAAACAAATCAAGTGTCCATAAATACATGAGTGGATTAATAAAATGTAGTACATGTATACCATGGCGTTCTACTCAGCCATAAAAAAAAAATGGCAAACTATCTATTTTATTATCCTGGATGGAGCTGGAGCCCTCTAAGAGAAGTATCACAAGAATTAAAAAAAAACACCACATATACTCACCATTAAATTGATATTAATCAATCAACACTAATGTGCACATACAGGAAGTAACATTTTTAGGGTGCTAGGCAGGTGGAAAGGGGAAGAGGGATTTCATAGCTATCTGGTGCCTGTAATTTCTGACCATTTCTGAGTTTTGCAGTGCAAATTGTCCTGCTCCTAGTTGACATTATTTTTTGTTAGCCTTTGAGTTTTAATTTTATCTGGTCTATTATGTTAGATTTATTTTCCAACTTCCAAAACTGTGTTTAAATCTCTAGTTTTCTGTATTTCTTCCATTCTTTTCTTGTGTAATTTATACGTTTAGAAATTTTTTTGGATCAATTTCTGTACATTACAGGGATAACTATGTGTTCAATATATTGTGTTTAAACGGAAGTTAAAGATTTCAGAATTTCAACATATAAACCTATTTTTCACCATTGCTATATTGTTTATTCTAAAGAACCCCAATTCCCATATACTATCTGCTACAGAGAAAATTCCACAATATTGCTATAAAAATGCTAGATTAGAAGTGAATTAATGAAAATGAAATCAACACATATGAAGTGAGGGTCTACCATGATAGTACGTGGCATCCAGAGGATATAAAAGAAGTATATGACATGGTCTCTCCCTTCCGGGAGCTTACCATCTTCTTGGGATGACCAAATGGACACATTATTCATGTGAGAGAGTTAAAGACTTCAGAAGCATATTAGAAGTAGACTTAAACAGAAAATCAAATGATTTAATTAGGTGAAATTGATGAGGTAGGTGCTTCTGAGAAGAATGGAATGTATGAGTAAAAACATCAATACAAGTTTAAACACAAAATGATTGTAAATAAAGTACATTTGTAACACTAAAACTTTTCTACCTATTTTGTTGATTTCATGTAATCTTTTTGTCATAGGAAAAGGATTGAAAGTATAGCAATAACCATTTTCCAAAAAACAACGTAACTTTAAGTATTTACAGTCATTTTAGAAATAGGTATTGTGGGCTTAGAATGAGTTTTTCTTCACAAAAATTCTTTGAGTATTTCTGTTTCAACTACATGATTTGAAGTGGAGTTCAGCCCCTGTGTCTGGCAAAGCTACACTTAATTGGATTAGCAAATGCAAGTCTAGAATTTTAAATACCAAATTTGTGCACATTCTTGGCATTCTAAATTCATTGGAGGCACTTTGGAATGCTTAAAAGTCTCCAAAGGGTCCAGACTAACCAATCTACCCACTCGGGCAAAAATTTCAACCTAAAAGGAGATTGCATTTTACTTTTAAAATGTTTTCCAAATTCTCAGTTTACCACTATAGTTTGGCCTTTGCTTATGAGCCTAAGGACATCAGAGACTATCCCTCCTATGATTAGCTCTCTGTCTGCTCTTTTGGTCCATGGTCCCATTTACCATATCCTCCATTTGATAAGTACATGCTGAATATAATTTCCATATTCAGACACTTCAGTTCTCATTCAGATTTGCTCCTCAGTGAGGTGAGAGAGTGGTAATATACCTTTTCCCCTCCTACCCTCATCCCTAGAATCCTGGCAGTTTAGGTGGCTTGCCTTTATGAAGTTTACATCTGCTGATCAACTTCTGATTCTCCCTCAGTGTTTACTCCAAATCCACTGTTCTGCCATAAAGCTTTTCCCAATTATTTTATTATTTTTTCTTTTTTTTTCTTTCAGCATAATATGGGGGTACAAGTGTTAAGGTTACATACATTGCTCTTGCCTTCCCTCCCCCCTCAAGTCAGAGCTTCAAGCATGTCCATCCCCCTGAAAAAGCACATAGCACTTATAATGTATATATATACCCAAAGGATAGTGGTTTTTGGGGAGGGGAACATGGGAGGAAAAACTTGAAGTTGTCTTTATTTTTCCATGTAAGTTTCAAAGATATAAAAACTTATTATTAGAGGTTATTTCTTTGAAATCACCCCAAATTAAAAATCATTTCAATGGAATATTTATTAACATCAGAGCTATCTATTATTATATTGTTTAGGCCCTTCCTGAAAAGAAAATACAGCAAATACTGTTAACGATGAAAAACTATTTTTCCCAACATGCAATATTATACCTTTCAATTTAGAAGGAGAGAAGGTAACTTACTAGAATAAAGTGTTGGAAGGTTAAACTCTATGTTATCCAGTAATTAAGAAGTATCATGTCTTTCCTTCAGTTTTCTAAATAGCTTATAGAAATTCCATTTTATTCTTTATTCACAAATAAAATAAATTAACAAATCCTAATGGTGGAGAGACCATGTCTCTTCAGGTTAGTTATGGCATTATTACCCTATTGTAACAAATGAAGCTAGTGTTGAAACGTTGCCCATACTATGTTCTATAATAAGACTTCAGTATGGTTCTTTATACTTCAACAAGCATTCATTCATGTTTTAAAAATGCAGAAGTCTAAAGTATCATGTTGTCCAATTACAGCATTTTGTTATCACATTACTCTTTCTTATACATAAACACATCCAAGCTATTCTTCCAGTGAAATAGAGATATATGTTCACTAGGGAAAGGAAAAACAAAACAAAACAGAACTCAATCTATTTTTATCTCTAATGTACACCTGTGGAAAAAAAGAGTTAGTAAATGAGATCTGAGGAGCTTGGGGTATGGCTTGATCCCTACTCAATTCAAACAAACAGCTTTTCTTTAGAGGTTCTTAGCGATGTCCAGTCTACCATGCAATATTTTGTTTATAGTCAGTCACATCAAGTTTGGAAATTTTCATCAGTGATTATTAATCCAACAATTTAACCAAATGCAACTGGGCTAACATCTGATCATTTTCACCAGCTGAGACTATCTAGTCATGCTTAAACATTAGTGCTCTTTAAGGAGAAAGGTGATCCAGAAACCCAAAGCATTGTATTAATAAAAGAGAGAGAATGGATAGAAGGAGTATGAGGAGTCTTTGGGCTTCGAGGCAAAAAAAAATTTCTTTGTTAAAATTGTTTTTGGATCATGTTGCCTAGATACACCAAATTTTATCAGCTATTTTTGAATAAAAGCAGGACAAATATTTATATATGTTGGAAAAGTGGCAAGGCTACCCCAGCATTTGAAAGCATACACAAACAGTATGAGAATTTAAACAAATAACTTTGGAGTGGGATTCTTTAAATTCCACCTTAATTCCAAAATACAACAATAAGGTATTATGAAATAAACAGTATTTTCTTCTTTCATTAACTCATCTGTAACTGCACTGAATTGAATAACATTCCTTTGCTATTCTAAGCCTAAAAAGCATGTTCTGGCTATAGTGTTATGTTGGTATAAAGCACAACGCCAGACTGATGTGCTGAACAAAAGTGATCAAAGTTAGAGTAATGTTAGCCACTGCACAAGTATTTGGCTTCATTGTTCTCCCCAGAATGACATCTGTTAAGCAACTTGTCATAGAATAAACTGGTTAATGCAGACAGAACTTGGCTGAGAGGGTACCATGTAAAGCATATTAGGCTAATGTTTAATTGTTCCAATGCAAAGGCTAAATTCCCAGAGTATGCTGAAATTAAGCCAAAAGAATTTTGTGTGGAAACACAATCACCAAACAACAATTTAAGTGAAAACAAATTGGTTTTTCAAAAATAATTCCATGTTTATCAATACTGTAACCACAGGTAGATTTTACCAGTATATGGATGAAGCACAAGTGATAAGATTACAAATGCACCAAATGAGTGATGATTTTACTAATATAGATATTAGAATTCCATTAACTTTATTGATGGTTATATTTAATTAAAAATTTAAACCACAATCCTGCAGGGAAAGAAAAAATCCAAAATGTAAACAAAGCAAAAGTTAAAATGATTCTTTAAAAAAAATTAGTATTCTAGAAAACCTGAATGATAAAATACAGCTGTGTATAAAATGATGCAGATGAATTTAAAGTCATCGTGAATCAGATGAAGGACAGAGTTCTTTCAGAGAAGGAGGGAGGATGAAGAGAGGAGAGGGAGGGGGAAAGAGGGAAGGAGGTGGAGTTGAGGAAAAAGGGAGAAAGGGAAAGGGAAGGAGATGGGGATAGAAGGTAAAGAGACAGAAAGAGGGAGATGAGGAAAAAACAAAGAGGGGGACAGCAAGATAGAGAAGGGGGAGTAGAGTAATTGATTGATTGAAGAGATGTGAAGGCACTTGTGAGAGGTAGAAAGAACACACACACAGGCTGCGTTGCTGTGGCTGGCATGCCCAGCTGTCATTATTGTGCAGCTTCTGATGGAGTTTCATCTTTAGAGTGTGTGTTAAATTCCAGTTAAGGACAAGTGGCACTTCACAGGGTAACATTTCTTAAGGGCCTTTTTGTTTTACACATTTTCTTTGATCAGCAATGGCTCAAGATCATGCTGAACCTTCATAATCTTTTCAATTCTTGTTTTGCATTAAGCTCTAAATCTATGAGATTTCAAGCTGCTAAACTATGCAAATGTTTCAATTAGTTCTAAAGGAATTTAATAAATGCTTTAATTACCAGCTGAACATTAAAATTATGTTACAAACTATACTGTACTTGGATCAAGAGTTCCAGATTGACAATAGGTTTTCCAGTTTGCTTTCTAGATTTTCTAAAGGGATAGTTTAATTTCTTCCCCAAGGTTTCAGATAAAAATTGTTTATAACTGAGAAAATATATAAATCATATTAACTTTTAATAGTAAAAAATTAATATGGTATTGATTTGTTTCCTTATTATTTACTTTTCATTAATAAACATCTGTTTATATACAATATTTAATGTAAAATGCTAAGCAACAGACTCCACTTCATACTTCCTCAGTGTCTGTGGAAATTTCCATGCTAACCACAGCACTAGGAAAAAGATCATTTTATTATGATCTGCTCAATATAAAATTATAGAAGTACTGTATTTTAGTTCACAAGATATTCATCTCCCATAAAATTTGATTACAATTAACTTAAATTTTCAGTTTTATTTTTTAATTAAATTTCATCAGAAAAATCTTAGAAAAATAATTCTTAGGAAAAGTTACTCTGCTGAAGGCCAAATTTTGAAGCTCAGATCAGCCTCAAACGAGTTTTTGTAAACTATACAAACTGAAAAATATAAAACAGTAGATAACATTGTAAGCTATAATAGAATCATTTCTTATGAGCAAAATGTTGGTCAAACTACTGAAAAACATTTCAGGGAATTTTAAATGTCATTCAGGTATTAACCAAGTGAAAGCAGATTCTAATAACAGAAAAGTCACAAAGTTTGAGGTGTTGTAGCATAATGAGAGGCACAGAGCTAGATTTCTAATCCTAATTCTGCTCAGTTGTTACTGTGGGCAAATTGATGAAACCTTTCTGAGATTTAGTTTACTTAACCTTAGAAGAGAATATAACATGGTGATTTCTGATTTTCAAAGCTTTAAAATCCAATGATTTCATAAAAATATTGTGGTTAATTCTAGGTACAGGAAAAGAAGTGCTAAATATATATAAGACAAGGAAGTAATGAGGGGAAAGTTTAAAATTATTAAAGCTAGAAAATGGAAGAACAATAGTACAGCTAATAAATATAGCAGTGACATAAAAAAGGAAAATGGCAAATAATTTCAGGTGAGAAAGATATAAGCGTTTTAGGTGAAATTTTTCTTGGATGAAGAAAAGTCTTAGTCTTTACTTTTATTATACTTTTTTTAAAAAGCTAATTAATATTTTCCCCTTATGAGATCTCATTTAAAAATGAAGCCTGTCACACTGGTTTCCCAAGTAACTATTCCATCAACCAAATGTTATCAGAGTGGCTATGGTTTTGCCATAATACTACTAGCTAAGTGATATAGTTTCACAGTTTTATTAATTTATTTCAACATTTAAAAATTTGTGAAATCTGGCCCATGACTCTTCACATAGCAAACATTTTAATAAAGAAAAAAAAAAGATAAACTCAAAATATTTAATTGCCATGGGCTTAGAATAGCTATCAGCACTTTAGTTTCTAGATTTTCTGAATTAAAATACTATGTCACATTATAGCCCTTACAAAAAGTACCCTGAAACTATAGACATCTCATTCTTTTATCATTCTTAGAAGAAAAGGCCTCTGGTCATATTAAAACCTGAGCTTATCCAAATTTTAAATGTATCAAAATTTGAGCTCCAAGTACTTCACTCTATCAAATGATGTTCTGGTTAAGAGTTTGCTAAATAATAACAGCACTGAACAAGTAAGTATTTGTGTGTGTTTAAATCAAAATAAGGCATACAGGCTAGGCATAGTTCCAGTTTCCTAGCAATCTCTGGTGCTCTGAAAGGCTTATAGTTAAGAAACCAATCACTGTGATTCAAAGTGGGTTTTGAACACATACTTCATATCTAAGATCTTTTCTTTTTCTTCTTTTTAAACATATTCTACAGATTTGTTTTACTAAGATGCAAGTTACAACCCTCCTAAAAATCCTTCCTGAACAAAAAGCGCTTGAAACCGGATGGTGCAAGGGGAATGAGAAGGTGGCATCAGTAATCAAATGTTAATTAGCAAGCTTTTTTTTTCCTTCCCCCAGGGCTGGCCTGTGTTGGAGAATTCAAATCAGAAATCAATGCTCCAAGTGTTTAACTATTACTTCTTCTCATTAACCATTTAAAAGACCTAACTATTCTCTCCTCATAAAAACAGTAAATGGAGACATTTCTTTTTCTCAAATACTATCTTTCCAAAAACAATGAGGATGTTGTTTCAAGAAAACTATAAAATTGAGTTGCTTTCAATCAGGCTTTGAACTGACTATATTCTGCAGTTTTAAAACATCTTTTGGCTCTAAGTGAATTAATTCTTCATTCTAACAACTGTAACTTAGTTTTGCTTTGTACCATACTTAAAAACTTATTTCATTTCTTCCCTATAAAGAAATTTGACAATTGGCATTTTAAGAGATTACTAGGATGATGATGATGAAGCTAATCAAATATGGAAGCTAGTTTAAATGCATATAATTGGAAATGGATTTTGGCCATCCTAAAAAAACTACCAAGGATAAGACTTAGCACTTTCACTGGAAACATGGTTATATTCATAATTGCCTACACAAAAAGTTTGGCGTTGGTGAAAATGACATTAAAATCGCAAAGTTAGATCATATTTAAAGTAACTGAACTAATAATCATGAATTTATTGAAATGAATTTATATCCTTAATTAAAGGTTAAACCTGGATTTTAAGATAAAAGACAATTCGTAAAGTGCTAAGAAAATGTTTATAGATGAGCAACACTGAGTATATTTCACAAATTGAAAAGAGGCTAAATTTTAGGAGCTTTCTAAAATAGAGGTTTATAGAAATTGTGAAGTTGCAGAAATTAAAATTATAACTGAAAAAATTGGTCAATTATTTTTCTACAACAGTGGTTCACAGTGTGAACAGTATTAGTACCACCTGGAAACTGTAAGAAATGCAAATTCCTGGGCTCCACCAAAGATCTCATGTGTTGGACACTCTGGAGGCATTGATCTGTGTATTAATGATTTCGCTAGGTAATTCTTACCAAAGTTTAAGAAGCACTGCTTTAGGATGTGCAAATTGTATATAGGCTCTTTCAAGATAGCCATGCCTCTCTAGTCTACTGATTCTAAAATTTTTTGAACTCTGTGTAGGGTGGCCAGTACCTTTTGAGAATGAATATAATTAATAATGATTTGTTACAGAAATTCTAGAAATGCTGTAATTTTGTTTAGATAAGTAATTTAGTCTAAGAAATTAACAAGAGAAAACACTACTTCTTTACTATAGACATTACAGCATTCTTAATCTAAATTTCTGCTAATAGAAAATCTATGTTAATCTTCAGGTTTTCTGCCTCAAGCTTAAATGTGATTGTTCTCTGGCTACAATTTATATTTGGAAATTGCAGTAAACCTGCAAATCCACAATAAATGATCTATTGGTCACACTAAATAAACTTGGAAGATACCTGTATATATCAGCTGAATTAAAGAAATATCCCTAAACACCAGAGAACTATGTTTCAGACATATAAATGACTAAACAGGTTATTTTTTCCTCTCATAGGTTAGCTGAAACAAGACCCAAAAGAAAAGGGTTAATAGCCTATCAGTAAGTCAAGACCTTACTGTTGAGGGCAATATTTCCTCTCTGTACTTTTTGGAAACAATGCGGGAATAAAGCTTTTCCAGTTATTTAATGGCCTAATAAATACTATAGAAGCAAATGTTTCTTACTGTCTGTAGTGAATAAAACAGCGGTCACTTAATAAAAGCTCTCAAAATTTCCTCATCAGTAAATTAAAAAATTTATAATTCCTTCCAGGAAGGAAAAAACCAATTTAAGTAAAAAGTCAATTCTAAAAATAACTGGAAAAATTACAAGAACATTTTTAGGAGTTTTACTTTAACCTAAAACCATTTTGTGAAATTCAATTTTATGTACTAAAGATTGGTCACATAAATCAAGAAATACTGTGGACCAGAAATGTTTTGATTTTTAAGTCTGAATTTTTGTAGACAAACAATCTAATACAATGTCAGAAGCAATGTACTAATTAATCTTAGACATAAACATACATGCAACCAAATATTTAGATATAAGGATATTCATCACAGCCTTGTTTATCATATAAAATCATCAACAAAAAATTAGCACAATCTAATATCCAATAATAGAATAGTTAAATGAATGAATGAAATACCATGCAGCCATTAAAGTGATGATGTAAAACCAGGGTCAGCAAAGAACAGCCCAGAGGCCAAATCTAGTCTGCCGTCTGTTTTTGTAAATAAAGTTGCATTGGAACACAGCCACATTCACTTGTTTACATTTATCTCTGGCTGCTTTTGCACTCCTAGGATAGCATTGTTGAGTACATGCAACAGAGACTACATGGACTGAAAAGCCTAAAATATTTATTATCTGGCCCTTTCCAGAAAAAACTTGCTGACCTCTGATGTAGAAGAATATTTAGCAACATTAAAAGTTGTTACATGATAGTTAAGAAAAACCAGGTTAGAAAATCATGTACATTTTTGTTTAACTTATACATAAACATGTATGTATATGTATATATGTATGCATAGGAAAAAGACCAGAGAGATAGAAAACAATTGTTAAAATTTATTCCCTCTATATCATGGTATAATGACTCATTTTTAATTTCTATGTTTCTCTTTTCTAAGTTTCCATTACTTCTACAATTAAAAAAAAAATTTATTCAAAGTAAAGAAATGCACTTTGGAGTCATGGGTTTTCATTTCAGCTGTGCCACTAATTATCTGAGTGATGCTGAGCTACAGAAAGAGGAGGAAAGAGAAAGGCAATTGAAGACATATTGAGCATCATCTATAAACCAGGTACTATGTTAATATATCATCCTCACAATAACTTTTTACATGTATTATTTTCTTCATTTTTCAAATGAGAAAATGAAGGCTTAGAAAAAATAAATAATTTGCTCAAGGTTACTTCAGTTACCAAACGATGACATAGGATTCAATTTGGTTCTATGAAACTTCAAAGTCTAGATCCTTTCATGACTATGACCTATCTTTTCTTAGCCTGAATTTTTCTCTTCTGTAAAATAGAGTTGCAATAAATTATCTTTAAAATGATTTTCTACCTGACACTTCATAATTGTAAAATTTCTCATAGAAAATAACAATTTTCTATGGGACCATTTACACTTAACTCTGAACGGTGGTCATTATGTGGTAACAAGTGAGAGTGACCAACTATGGTCTAAGCCTCTGTCATGAGAGCAAGTGAGCCTTTTCACAGTTGTTGCGCTGCAAAAGGCAATGAAGAGCAGTTACAGGCTGTCAACTTTGTACTTTTAAGTGCTGTAGAGGAAGAACAACTGCCAGAGTAAATAGCAACTTGTTATTGTTTCAACAATTGAATGCTGCCTTCACAGTAAGAGGGCAATTCTTGGTGTCACAGAGAGCTGGAAAAGAAATGGCAAGATAAAAAATTTCTAAGGAAGATAAACCAAGGTAAATAAATGGAGAATACCATATTAAAATAGTAAATAAACTTTATCATATGAGGATTAGCAAAGGTTCTTCCTTTTACAAACTTTTGGTCAATGCCTTCTGAGTCTTCCTCACCCTTTACGAATATAAAGGTTTTGGCTAGAATAAAATAGGAAGACATTCACACTATACATCTGCTACTTCTACTTGGCCAATGTACAGTAAATCAATTATGTCCTATTTTGTTATTCCAGTTTTCCTTCTCTCAACAGTTGGGCACTCTTGCCAACACCTCTCCTATGCTTTTGACCTGGACAAGGGAAACTCTTACTAGAAACAGTTAGCTGTGTTTTCTTTGCAACCTCTGTAAGTTCTAAAATAAAATTGCATCTATAAAAAAGAAAATGTGGGGCAATGCCAGTAATCTACTCTGCCATTTGTTTTTTATAGAATTGCATTTCCTTTTAATTTTGATTTCACATGGGTAAAACACACAAGTGCACACATGCACAAACACAGACAAATTAAGCTACTTGCCTAAATGTCATTCATTTAGTTAATGACTAAGTCAGGACGATAATGCAGATTTTTAAAAATTTCGAATCCGTTTAATTTTTCTTCTAGAAAATGTTTTTTTCCCTTAAAGAACAGACCATTGCTTCTATAGCAAACTTCAAAAAATTTTAAATGCTGATAATCAATGTTTTTAGCAAAAAACCAGCTTTATATTTTGATAAAGATCATATCTTTTCTAACTCTGGTAGCACCACATGGATGCTCAGACATGATGTTTATATTTGCTTTGCTGCTTTCTGTTGCCTATCTAGGCCTTTGCCTTTATTTAAGATGTGAAAAAAGTGGTGGGAACCATCAGCAACAGAACCTCACTCTATAATCAGGTCTCTCATAATTTTATCTTTTCTTGTTAACAAAAAAATGCAAAAAACAAAGACAACAAAGGGACTTAGTGTTGGGGTCTGCCATGAATACTAAAGTGGCCTGGGGGTGTGGCTCATCAAGTGAAAATAAACCATTCAAGTCACCCACATCAAGAAGAAAGTTTGGGAACAACTAGGCCAGTGTTTGCATTTGGGGCCCTGGAGTCAGGAGAGTTACATTTCCCTATCCTCTGATTAACTAAGGCACCAGAGACAACCTACTTAACCTCTCCTTTAGGAAATACTAAGCTCCTCCAAAAAACAACCTGACAGATATTTAAAAGTATGTCTGGTCAGGTTTTCTGATTCTAACTTGCTACATTCCAAGAGCTTTCAGCATTCTCTCTCTTTGAGATACGTGGGTGGGAAGGCAGACAGGGTATCTTAAGAAAAGTAATTGCCTTGGCTAACAGAAAAGTTATGATAAAAGGATAGGCACCAAAATTGTACTAGTTAAGTTTAGGTAAATGAGATAGAGTTGGAAACTGGCTCCAAACAACTTATTAAATCTTGTCAAGTGAATTGACAACCTTGAATGAAAGTCTAATACTGCACACCAAACCCTAACTAAGGACTGATACTACCAATGCTCAAAAGCTTCATACAACTGGCTTTTAATTAAGAAAGTAAAATCTAACCCAACGATTCACTGTTAGGGCTGGTTCTGAAATGCAGATCTAGTTAGTTTAGAAAGAAAATACTAGAAATACCTTAGCATTCCCACTTTATGTATTATTAAGATCAAAAAAAAATTTAAACACATGATTAATTAAATAAGCAGACATTCTAAATAAAGTGCCTCAAGTCTCCTGTTAAAAAAAATTACTCCTATTTATTCATTAACAAAGCTATTCCTTAGCTCATCCCTGCCATAACCTGCTCTATTCAAAACCATATGGGAAAGGACATTAAAAAACCGCCACAAACCATGGACTTCTGGTATTAGTGCTACACACAGCATACCCCTATTCATTATTCTACCTCCCTTGTTTAATCTATCATTAAGATTCAGTGACCCCACACTAAATTTAAAGCAGATCCTTCCTTCCTCCCATGCCTAAATTCACATACTTTTCTAGTTGGGGATGCCCTCAAGTATTAACAACTCTACGGGGTTTCTCTAATCTCAGCTCTGAACTATGTCATGCTATAGAACCAAGAAATTGCTGTTTTACATCTCTAACTATGGAGGCTTCCATAAAAAAGGACCATATAATTTACTTAATAAGATAAAGGGGGAAAAATCACCATTTAATAAGTATTTTTTCACTGTATATGGTAAAAGAGACACATGGAGACACTGTTATATGCTGTGTTGTCTTAAAAGTGAATAACACCTAGAGACATTACTTCAACTGTATTAATCACAGAACTTAACAGTTTTAAATAATGGTAAAATTTTCAGGTGTTGACTATCCTAATGGATGGAATAACAAAGGAAAAAAGAACATGATGATTTAAATATATAGTTGATAAAGTGACCATTTGGGGGAAATACGATTTTAAGAAGTCAGCAAAAGTTAGTATTTCTAGGAAATATTAAAGTCTATTTTAAAATTACAAACAAAAAAGTCTAATGTCAATGTGGCAAAATAAATGGTAAGGAATTGTGTATTTAATGGTCTATAAGAGCTAACATAACTTTCTGTAATGACAGAAATATTCTTTATCTGTTCTGTCCAATAGGGTGGCCACTAGGTGCATATGGCTACTGAGTACTTGAAATGTAGGTAGTCTAAGGAACAGAATTTTAAACTTTTAAAAAATTTTAATTAAATTTAAATTGCCACTCGTGGCTAGCAGCTACCCTCCTGGACAACATATTAAGATTACTTAATAAAGAATATAGAGCCACATAAAAACATACCATTGATAAAAGTATAATCTTACATTCTTTACTTCATTCTTATTTCATTATAGTCCTTGAAACATAAAGGTAAAAATACTGTAGCTAAAATAATTTTTCACTCTTTTATTTTTATTATTTTTAATAATGTTATTTTAAAGTAGCCTGAGAACTATCAATAGAAACTACATGGTTGAGTATCCCAAAATCAAAGAGTGATAGAATACATATAAATAATACCTTACTTGGGAAAAAGCAGGGCAATAATGGACTATATAATAATAGTTAATACTTAAATATTCTTTAGTTAAAAATGTTGAGTTTGACTTACATAGCTGCTAATTATGTAACCTAGGTTCTAGTTTTTTATTAATTCATTAACAAAATGATCATCTGAGAATGAGTACGGTGATTTAAATGTTATATAATAGTTTATGTTAACTGTATACCTGGCAATTTTTTATTGAAGAAAGTGATGATTCAGAATTAATTCTTTTTTTTGGGTCAAAATCCTTAAAGCATTAATGTATTAGGCTATTGATGAAATGGATACTATTGACCACTACTAGTCTCAGATTCAAATCCTTTATCAATTCAACAGGTACCTACTGAACATTTATCACTTAAGTGACTACAATACAGCAAAGAAATTGCTGAGTGAACAGGATGCTTTGAGAGCAGACCTCTACACCCCCTTAAGGATTTAATAAAGTTGGAGAGAAAATTCGTGAATAGGTTTTTATCATACAAATACATCTCTTACAGGATTTTTTTAAAAAGTAAACAAAATGAACAAATGAATTTAAAAAATGCAGATGGAAAATAATGTAGCTGGGACCAGAGAAGAGACTTGAGAATTAAATATGAAAATTTCTGCTGGGTTCATGCCTGTAATCCCAACACTTTGGAAGGCCGAGGCAGGAGGATTGCTTAAGCCCAGGAGTTCAAGACCAGCCTGGGAAACATAGTAAGACCCCATCTCTACAAAAAATAAGGGAAATTAGCTGGGTGTGGTGGTGCGCCTGTAGTCCCAGATACTTGGGAGGCCGACGCAGGAAGATTGCTTGAGCCCAAGAGTTTGAGGATGCAGTGAGCTATGATCACACCACTGCACTCTAGCCTGCGTGACAGAACAAAACGCTGTCTTTAAAAAACAAAACAAAACCAACTTTCTGCCTCCTTACAAAAAAGCAGATCATCTCTTTATTAATTAAAAATTAAGACCCATGTAAATTAGGATAACATTTAAAAGGAACTACAAATGTACTGCTAACAAAGTGCTAGAAGAATTTTTCAACAGACTTATAGGCAACTGATAAACCTGTTCTACGTTTAATAAGTAAATTCATTGAATGCTAATAATTTATGAGCATTCAGTTGTCTAGCCAGTCAACAAATATTTACTGAGTACCTAATATGAGGAAGGTATTATTTTGCAGTAGTGACTAAAAGAGACAAAGTCTCTGTCTTCATGGAGTTTATATTCATACTATATGCATACGGTGGTAAGGAAGAGCCAGGAGGGAAGGAAACAAAAATAAATAAGTGAAGATACAGACAAGATAATTTTAGCATTAGGTAAATGCTATGAAGGGTAATAATAGACTGCTGTCAGTCACCCTCTACTTCAGATGGGTTGAAACCTGAATGAGAAGGTGCAAGTTCCAGAAAGAGTGTTCTAGGTAAATAAAACATGAAATGCAAAGGTTCTGTCAGGTGCTTTACATACATGTATATATTCTCTAACACTTATCAAGGTTAATGCAGCTTTTATTCTTTCTTTACAGGATAAATTAAGGGTTCAAACTCTCCAAAGTAAGTAGCAAAAGAAGGATTCAAAAAGAAATCTATGGGTATCTGAGGCATTTTCTCTTTTTTACTGTACCACGATACTTTCCTAAAAACTAAAACTAGGAAAGTTTGTTCTTTTCTATAGATCACCCACACATTCTCCCTGCCAAAGAAATGTTACTCACACTGTTCACATACTTGGCTAACTCTTCTTTCATAGATTTGGGACATGCTTTAGTTCAACTAAATAATCATAAATCCCAAATTACTGTCAGGTACAAATTAATAAAGTTTACTATAATGATAGCTAACTCAAAGGAATATTTCAGAGATTCTGATCAAAGATACCTTGTCTTCAAACACAGTTGGGTGTTGTTTATGTTTTTGCCCAATTGAATAGATATTGTCATGCATTCCAAAATAAATGGCAAGTGCATTTGATCATATCTTATTTTTTGTCATGTTTCACTGCATTATGCCAGTAATAAATAAATAAGAAAAGCCTATTATTTCAAAGCATCATTCTTTGACCCCCAACATTACCACTCATTCTTCATGATGTATATTGAAAAAGAAAAAAATGATGGGAATAGTTGTTGCTAAAGCAGAGCTAGACCCTTATCACCTTGTACATTTTAAAGTAGATCCGGTAAACTTTCTTCCCTTTTTTTTTTTTTTTTTTTCCAGAGACAGGGTCTCCCTCTGCCAGCAGTGGCATCATCATAGTTCATACTTCTGGGCTCAAGTGATCCTCCTGTCTTAGCCTCCCAAGTAGCTAGGACTACAGGCGTATGAAACTTTGCCCAGCCCTAAACTTTCTATCCTTGTATATATTTATGGTTCTTTCATTCATCCAGTCAACAAACACTGAGCACTTCCTTATGTTCCAGACTCTCTAATAGTCACTACAGCAGCAGTCTCAAATGCAAATGTCTAGAGCAGCCAGGTAAGTAACATAAATGAGTGAAATTTGATGGGCAAATGGCATTCAGGTTTAGTTTTAAGAAAACAATACTGGGGTGTTAGGGAATATGGCAAATTGGAGAGAATGCCGTATCCAAGGAGGCAGATGCTACTCCAGATCAGCTGATTGCTGCTACGGAAAATCTAGGGTTCAGCATTGTCAGAATTTTCTGATTCTTCGAGAGAAGCCAGAATTCAGGAATCCTGTTTTGTTTTGCTTTAAATATGAAACCTTCTAATTTTTAAACGCTGGCAACCAGTTCAAATTTAAAACATTCTGGGACCCAAACTGGTAGCCAACCAGTTTTACAGTTGCCAGTTTACAACCTTTGCAGGAGAAATACAAAAATAAAGACACAATATTCTTGCCTTAAGGGAACTCACAGTCCTCTAAAGGTCACACCTAGAAACAAATATTTATTATACAATATGATAGTTATAATGATAAAGATATCAATAAAGTATTAGGAAAGGCACAGAGAAGAGGCAATTGTAATAGCTACAGCTACCATTTATTAAGTACTAGGGCACTAATCTAGGTACTTTGCATATGTTATTATATTTCATGCTTACATCAATCCTGTTGGTACAGAAATTGCTTTATTATGTGGTAGAGCTGGATTTGAACCCCATTATTTCTTTCAAAAATCTGTGTGTTTCTTTTCTACCATATCACAACTGTCATCAATTGCTCCAAACAAAAGTCTTAGTTTCTGGATATCAACTGCATGAAAATTTTAAAATGAAACTAATTCCTTTTTCACCCAAATAATTTCAGAAAAAAAGAGAAAAATTTAGATATTCCTTTCAATTTAATAATCACCTGGGAAGATATTATAAAACATATATTCAAGATGTGATTTTTAGAGATTAACACTGGAGATATAGGAGTAGATACTTTTAACAACTATGCTACATTCTATTCCAATTGTTATATACATGAAAAATGGCAATAAAATACACATAGCAACATAACTTGATCTGTAATAAAATTAATAATGTAAATCAGGTGCCTCAGTATTGTTATAGCCCATAACTACATACACACTAATCATTTCTAATTGAATAAATACTACAGTAACTCAGTTCAGAAACTATAATATCATTAAGGTAAACAAATAAACAGAAAAATGTTTAATTTCACTAGTAATTAAGGAAATACAAATTAAAACAGGTACCATTCTCATCAATTGGGCAAAACCTAAAAATATTAACATAATCTATTATTGGTAAGAATATACTCACATATATTCTAACATACTTGCCCCCATACTGCTGGTGGGTAAAAATATCAAAATAAAATTAATGTAGCCTTCAACCCAGCTGTTTCATTTCTAAATACTTATCCTAGAGAAACCCGTACAAGTCACGAAGAAGAGCTCTCACGTTTCATTTTTTTTAGATTTCTGAGTTCCTGTGTCATTTACAATGAAAATGTTATACATGTGCTTCTTGAGTAATTAGAAAAAGTAAATAACACTATGATGGAAAAATTACTGTTAAACTTTTGGATGTCAATCTGAATGCATGGGATCATTTCATTTTTAATTCATATTACTAAATTTAGAAAAATATGAATTGTGAAACAAATCAGGCCAAACAGGTAAATTACAAAGAGAAAGTACTAATTTGTATTTTTTGGATAATTTAAGACTATTTGATATAGCTACTATCCATTCAAAACTAACACTTGATTTTCGGGCCCCTTGCATGCTCCAGCCAGCTCTAACCATACACTACCACCCCCACCCTCCTTAAACTATCCCATAATGCAAAATCTAAAAACTCCATCAGGAATTTCCCCAATCTTTCCTAAGTCCAGATAGCATTATCCTCATAGGCAAGTGTATAGGCACTGGGTAACTAGGCAACTGTACTCTATTGAAACCACAATGTCATTTTTGTTATTATAACTCATGGGTAAGGCAATGTCAGGAATATATTGAAGAGCAAGTTCCTTAGTGTCAATGTCAAACATATATCGAAGGGTAAGTTCATTGACTAGGATATTACAGGAAATCCCTTTTTCCTCTAGCCTATACATTTCACAAAACTCACCATTTTTTATGAGTAAAAGACAAGGAAGAAGGCAAGAATTGGACAATTAGATAAAACTTGCTTTCTAAAAAATACATTTTCCTATGTCAGATCCATAAAAGAATAAACTATTAAATATGACAACATACAGTACATTTATGACTACTACATGTGGTAACAAAATTACTAGTAGAAAGGAAGCCAGTTCCAATTTTTTAAAGGGTGTTGTTATTAGGATTTAAATGTCAACTCCACTCGCTCATTGCTTCATTCATTTAACCATTAAATGCCACGTGCTTTATATATTAACATATCCCTCAGTAACCCTATTAACTAAGTGGCATTATTTCCACATTACAGATGAGAAAAATGACACCTAAGGATTTGCTCAACTGATGAACCTGCTTCTCCACTCAGATATTTAACAATGAAAAGGTAATATAGCCAAACTAAACTATTCTCATACCTAGTTCTCCCTATTTCAATAACTGGCACTACCATTCACTCAGCTACCAAGTAAAAAAGTTAGGCATTATTTTTCATTTCCCCTTAATCTCACCATCCATCTCTTTCAATCTATAATCGAAACAAGACTACCATCATTTCTCAGCTGTACTATTACAATACCATCTCACTGGTTTCTGTGTTTTCACTTTTGCCTTATGTAATACATTCCACACACAGCAGCAAAAACAATATTTTAGAAAACATACACTAGGATCATGTAATTTTTCTACTTAAAACTTCTAAAAGCATTTCATTGTACTTAGAATGATCTGCCCCCCCCCACTTCACAAAATTAATAACATCATTATCCTCTCACCCACGAGTTATTTGTTTAAAGATGAACATGTGACCCAAGCTGAGTCAGTTAAATCAGTGGCAAGACTTTTGCTGTAACTATGGGAAAGGCAAATTTCACTGAAGTTACTAACTGGCAGAATATAAACACATAACTTTATATAGTAACAACTACATCAATACTTGGGAATATACTAACTGAGAATGAAGATAGTTCAGAAGAAAAGAGATATAGAGAAGAGTTTATGCTGGTTTGTGCTAGACTTATATCACTTGTGTTTACTTATTATTCAAACATTAAAAACTTTCTATATGTCAAGCACAATGCTAGGCAGAGCCTAATATGACTTTGAAGATAGAAGAAACCTTTTTTTTAAGGTATATGAGAAAAATGATGTTTCTTTAAAATATACCTTCAAGTTTCCATGGTCTCACCTCTTGTCTACCTGGAAAATTCTTAATCATTTTTTAAGGTCTAGTTCAAATGCTGCCTCCTGAGAAGGCCTCCCTAAATCCTGTAGGTAGAGCTAATCCCAGTCTCTATAAATCTTCCAACAGAATTCTTTTACAGCACTTATTAAATCATCTTTAATAGGTTTATCTCCTTATAAAGTCCACATATAAATCATCCACGTATAAGCTGCTAGCACTGTGCCTAGCACATGGTAGAAGTGCCATAAATATTTGTTGAATGTATGGGGTCTATATTTCAGGTGGACCTTTATGCAAATGCCCAAATTTTAAGATGTTACATTATTAAGTATAAAAAAAATCATAAACAAAGAGCCAAGAGGAAGAAGAAAGTCATTCTGTCTCTACAAGGATGGGAGAAGTTTTATGGAAGTGGCAAACTTTGAGCATGTACCTTAATAATTTTCTAAATATGGACATGGAAAGTAAAAGAATCATAGCAGAAGAGAGAATGAACAAAGCAAAGGTATAAGAAGTTTCAGGGATGTGTGCCTGAAGAATGCAGAGCATACCTGAATGGTGGGAGCTTCTGGTAAACAAGGGGATATAACAGATGAAGTTATTTGCTTTTAAGTCATAACAACACTCAGATATAAAGAGGGCAATTATTATTATTCTGTAGATATCTGGGGGATAGAACCAAGCATCAAGTAATATTGAAGTAGATCTTAACTTGCTAGAGAATACCATACTAGATACAGTAAGCTACAAGTAAAGCACATCCATTCTCCTTCTGAAGCTTACGACAAAAAGGAAGCAATGGACACATCAATAAGTAATTCTTTTTTTTAAATTTAGGCCACCCTAACTTCAGATCTATAAATAATTCTAATACAATCCAAGCAACATTTACAAATAATAATGATATTAAAAACATGTATCAAGTCCTTTATATTTTAGGCTTTGTCTTAAGAGCCTTAATTGCACTCATACAGTTAATCTTCATAACAAATCCTGAGATAAGTCACCATCTCAGAGATGGGGAAACTGAGACATGGAGAAGCTAAATAACTTCCCAAGGTCAGAGAGTTGGTAAAGGGTTGAATTTAGTACAAAGTGCTTTATCAGCACAGGACATAAAGAGAGTGAGTCTGACTGGAAAAGTTTCTTAGAGATAGTAAAATTTTGTCACAGCTATCGAACTAGTCGCTGGGGTTATGCCAGGGAATGAGACAGACATAGTCTTGCTTCCATGAAGCCTACAGTCTAATGGAAAAAACAGGTAGCAAATGTATAATTACAACTTGTGATAAGTCCTATGAAAGAAAGAGACTGGATTTAATGATGGAAACTAACAAAGGAGTGGAGACCTAGTTAGACTGAGGGGATGATGACAAAGATCTTTCTAAGACAACATTTAAGCTGAGGCCTGAAGAATGAACAGCCAAGCATGCAAAGATGTTCCAGACAGAACAGCCAAAGCAAAGGTGATGAATAAGGGGAAAGACTTGTGCATTTAAGTAAAGGAGTTAATGTGATAATTGCATGGTGGCTGCAGGGGAAAAGTGGGAAAAAATGAGACTGGAGAGGTAAATCAGATTGTATAAGATCATATAGGACCTTTGTAGTCAATGGTAAGGAATCTGTGTTTTATTCTGTTATGGGATATTACAGAGGGTTTGAAGCAATGAGGTAAACATGTTTTTAAAATGTTACTGGATGTTATATGAAGGCTAGATGGAGATTAGGGGTGTAAGAATCCAAGCAAGAAAATTCAATAATGGACTACTACAGTAGTCCAGGTAAGAAATGATGGTGATAGTGATACAAGTAGATGTGGCAAATAAAAAGTAAAGGAATCAAAGATGATGCTCAGGTTTCTAACATTCACTTGGTTAGGGAAGTGAGGCTTTTTAAATGAATAAAGACTTTATCATATCTTCTATCCCTTAAAATCCCCCATTTTACAGCAAAGGAAATAGGTTTAATGAGTCAAGTAAAAGACTTGTTCAAGGTCTCATTCTTTCAACAAGGTGGTATAACAACACAGTTAAGAGTGTGGACTCTAAAGTCAGATTATCTGATGTATAACCTGGCTGCGCTGTTTGCAAACTGTGTAATTAATTTCTCTGTGCCTCTAAAGGGCCAAAGAATTTAAACATTTTCTTCGAAATAGAGCACACCTTAGTTTTCTCACCTATAAAATAGAGGGGTCGGATTAAAGGGACCTCTAAAGATCTTTCTGAGTTGAGACTTAGAGACAGAATTGGGTATAATGGCTTCTAAGTACCCAGTCATAAATAATTTGTTCTTCAAAACAGTGGTATGAAGTGGCAAAGAATTCTCTCCAAGAGTACAAATGACTAAAATGGATTCACAACTTTATGACACAACTCCTATATTCTAAACCTAGTCTACCATCTTTAAGGATTAATTACTCATATGGCATATACAGTTGAAGAAAATAATTCCTCATTAAATTCTATGTCATTCCTATCAGTTGTATTTCAGTTTAATATTACTGAAAACACATTTTTGCTAAGGAATAAAAGTATAACATTACGTAATTAAAATGTAAAGCACATAGTAATAAATATAAAATGAAAATATTAGTAATTGCTATATATTTCCACAGGTATTGCATGTCACAGACATTCTAAATGCAAATACTAATAATTAAATAGTTTCTGTACATGCATTTACTTTAGTAGAGTCTGAATCATACATCCTGGCTAACACATTTAGTAACAACATTGCATAGACTGACAATATATTCCATTTCTGGACTTAACTGTAACGACCTAAACAGGAACAAATTCTAGAACCTGGAACTTATACCTTTGCCTCAAAATGAGTAATAGTTTGCTTTTAGTTAAAATCTAACTAAACCAAGAAAATCACTTTCACTGTGACATATCTAGTACACAAAGTAATGCTTAATAAATTACTTTTGTTTCATACTGTATTAATTTAATTCTGAAGCATTTTAAAATAATGTTTTCCAAACTGATGAAACATTAAACTCTGATAGTTTGTAATAGATTGATAACAAATATCTAATTAATGTTCTGTAAAACTAATGCTCAAGTGTTACTGACAATTAGCTTTATCACTAAATACTAATTACTACTTTTTTTTTTAGTTTGTTCCCTGTTCTACATTATTTAAATAAGATGCATTTTAAAGAAAGGATGCCTTCAAACAGAAGTTATAATGCTCTATCATATTATTAAGGAAACACTTAGAAAATCCATCACAGATTCTAAGAACTTTAGAGCCAAAAGTGACCTAAGGTACCATCTGGTCAAAACAACTACTCAATATAGTAGTCCCAATAACAAAAACTCTGACAAGTAATCAGAGTTTCGAGTGCTTATATCTGTCTCTAACATGCTCAGATCAACTTAAAGTACTTCTGATTTTCTTATTCTTATAGTTAAAACAATTACGCACAGAATTTAAGCAAACAAATTACTACAGGTAGGGTCAACAGAAAGCTATTCTATATGGTAACCTGAATAGTTGCTTCTACAAAGCGACCATATATGATAGAACACAAACACTACATTCAGAATTCTAATTATTTTTATAAAATGCCTGAAAAAGAAAACTCTTTCTTAGTTGCATGTTTCTTTTCTACCCAATTTTGTGAGGATCTTGACTTTATCAGAAAAACAAAAAGTAGTTAATTTTCTGTTTTGATTAAAAATTTCAAATGCTTATTAGTCTTTGTAAGGGATTCAATAATATTCTCATATGCACACACTTGATAAAAAAATACTAGCACACTATACATTTTTAAGCCAAGCAGGAATATCTCATTTTTATGATTAGCTTTTATCATTTAACTGTTCCATAGAATAGGCAAGGTATTGTTAAAATGTCATCACTCCATTCTTCTTTTCTTCATCCAGAATACACAGTGGAGCCACTATCACTCTTAAATCAAATATCTTCTGTATCTGTGTTATATCAATTCCATATAATACACTATTTCAATATGCAACTGAGTAGCTGATGCCAAAAGATGTACCTCTAGAGATAGGATGTACTTGCACCTAATTAGAACTGTTTTGACAGTTTCTGAGCTTTCCATAAAACCAACAAATATGCATTTATTTAATGTCCTTTTCTGTCTGTCTTGATTTTACCAGCAAAATATTAAACCCATTGTCTAAAGCTGCCAGCCAAACCGCTAGGCTGTGGACCAGTACTGGTCAATGGCCTATTAGGAACTGGGCTGCACAGCAGGAGGTGAGCAGCGGGTCAGCAAGCAAAGCTTCATCTGTATTTACAGCTGCTCCCCATCACTCACATCACCGCCTGAGCTCCACAGCCTGTCAGATCTGCAGCAGCATTAGATTTTCATAGAAGTGCAAACCCTACTATAAACTGACAGATCTAGGTTGCATGCTCCTTCTGAGAATCTAATGCCTGATGATCTGAGGTGGAGCTGAGTCAGTGATGTGAGCACTGAGGAGTGGCTGCAAATACAGATTATCATTAGCAGAAAGGTTTGACTGCACAGAGACCATTATAAATCAATTGCTTCCAGACTCATATCAAAATCCTATCAATGAGCAGCAAGTAACAATTAAGCTGCATCTGGTGGCAGGCTTTATAGTGGCAAATGAATTGGTATACTTCAATTGTACAGCTGCAATTGGTAGCAGACTTTAAGTCAGAATCTGACACTTATTTTTGTCTGTGCATGGCAAACCCATTATTTTATTTACCACTTCCATCTGCGTCTTTTTTCTTAAACTGCACACTTATCTCAGTCACAGTTGTGGTAAGCCCACAAGCAAAAATGAGTAAAAAGCAAACATCACTGTAGAGCGTCTTTGAAAAGGGGGAAAAATCCAATGATGAGACAGCAGAAGACTCTAAGACTGCCCAAAAAATGAAAGCTGTACTAAAAAGAAAATACACAGAGTCCTACTTAAATTATGGATTCATTGCAACAGGTGATTCACGTTCTCCAAACCCACTTTGTATAATATGCGGTGACTAGCTATCCAACAAAGCCATGAAAGCTTCAAAACTGCTTCACCACATGGAGACCAAGCACCCTGCATTAAAAGACAAGCCTTTGTAATTTTTCAAAAGAAAAAAAGATGAACACAAAGAACAGAAGCAATTATTGAAGGTCACCACTTCATCAAATGTGTCTGCAATGAAAGTATCATTCTTAGTGGCTAACCACACTGCTAAAGCTAAGAAGCCCTTTACTATTGGTGAAGAGTTGATCCTGCCTGCTGCTAAGAACACTGGCCATAAACTATTAGGATAGGCTGCAGTTCAAAAGGTGGCATGTGTTCCTCTTTCAGCTAGCACTATAACTAGATGAATTGATGAAATAGCAGAGGATATTGAGGCACAATTGTTAGGGAAGATTAATGAGTCACCATGGTATGCAATCCAGTTTGACAAGTCTACCGATGTTGACAACAAGGCAACAATGCTTGTTTTTCAGGAGGATGAGCAAAAGGATATGTTATGTGTACTTTTGTTACCAACTAACACCAAAGCTGCAGAACTATTCAAGTCTTTGAATGATTACATATCAGGAAAACTGAATTGGTCATTTCGTGTTGGTATATGCCAGACAGAATGGCTGCCATGACTGGACAGCTTTCTGGTTTCACTACTCAGGTCAAGAAGGTCGCTTTGGAATGTGAGTCTATGCACTGTGTCATCCATAGTGAAATGCTGGCTAGCTGAAAAATGTCACCTGAACTAAATAACATTTTGCAGGATGTGATTAAAATTATCAACCACACTACAATACATGGCCCTAACTCACATCTGTTCACGCAGCTCTGTGAGGAGATGGACACAGAGCACAGACGTTTTCTCTTATACAGAGAAGTGAGGTGGTTTTCTAATGGTAGATCACTGGCTAGAGTTTCTGAGTTTCGAGAGCCGATCAAGAAATTTCTTTTAGAAAAAGTTACCACTGGAATCACATTTCAATGACACAGAATGGGTCACAAAACTTGCTTCTTTGCGTGACGTATTCAACATGCTAAACAAACTCAATCTGTCACTTCAGGGGAGAATGAAAATTGTGTTCAAGTTGGCATGTAAAGTGGCTGCATTCAAAGCCACCACACCTGGCTAATTTTTTTTTCTTATCATAGATACAGGGTCTCCCTATGTTGCCCAGGCTGGTCTGGAGCTCCTTGGCCTCAAGTGATTCTCCTACCTCAGCCTCCCAAAGTGCTAAGATTTCAGGAGTAAGCCATTGTGCTCAGCCAGAAGTTGCTATTTCTATTCTTTTAATATTTAGTCTTAAGATCTGAATATATGTAATCCTAGCACCCTGGGAGGCCAAGGCAGGCGGATCGCTCAAGGTCAGGAGTTCGAAACCAGCCTGAGCAAGACCCTGTCTCTACTAAAAATAGAAAGAAATTAATTGACCAACTAAAAATATATACAGAAAAAATTAGCCGGGCATGGTGGC
>CAUYPO010025638.1:0-17446 GCA_963574435.1 Cheirogaleus major | reverse complement strand
TGGTGTTTGCCCATGATCATCGTAGCCTAGCCAAATTGACACAGGAAATTAACCATCACATCCACTTTGTGCCAGGCACTGAGGATAAGGTGGTGGACAAGGCCGACAGACCCATGATTTCAGGTTGTAGCACACACAATACAAGTTCATAGAGCAAAACTGAATTAATACAAAATATATGGAGAAAAAAATATACACGCAGACATTAAATGTGAAGGGAGGATAAGGACTTAATGAGTAAGGTCCAGGCAGGGAAATCTGGCCTGAGGGTCACTGATGGGAGACAGGTGTGCTCCCCTGAGGCGCAGCTATGACATCTCCGCAGGCAGTGCACCATTGTAGGCCTGCAACATTCTTCTTGGGCCACCCTTACTGCCGCGCTGTTCATTGGGTTACCAGGGTCGTCCCCCTGACACAGTGTACATGCAGGCTTAGAAGCACATGTGGTAAAAATGCTCTGCAGAGTAGCTTTTGTGTTCTTTTTTGTGTTCTTTCTTTGTGCCTCTCCTGTGTCTTCGCTTTTCTTCCACTTTCATCTTTTTGCAGGACTCACAGAGAAAACAGACCAAAATCCACACCCCTGTGGAGGTGTGATTCAATTTAGCGACCAAGACTTGGCCAACATTTCCCTGGGAATTCATGCCCTGAGTTGCATTTTGTCTATTTTGCTTCACCAGGGTGAGACTTCTGACTCTGTGTTACCACCAGTCCCTTTTACAAAGCACACGTTGGCCTCACATGACCCAAATGTGATCTTTGTAATTACATAATCTCCTTGAGCCCTTCCCAGGTGTATCATAATACATTCATGATCCAGAAGGAGATAGAGATGCTATGTTAACCAACAGGTGAGCAACTGTTAAGGAGGTACTCGAGAATTAAGAGTAACCTGCTACTGGGCATTTTGAGAGACAAGGGTTTGTCAGAATAGTCTGATTTTGTCAGGACCTTATAAGCTGCACAGGTGGGAAGAGGTGACCCCACCAGGTGAGGTCAGCTATTTTAAGTCCCAGGCACGCTAATCTGGGAGTTTGCTTTCTGTCTTCTGTTGTTTCTCCTCTGACCACATATTTTCCCTTCTCCTCCCGATGGTACACTACTGGATGTTTAACCTCATTCCACATTCATTTCGCCTCCTGCCCCCAGTTCCAGAGTGTAGGCTCTAACCCTAATCTGGGGCTCCTCTCTGATTTCTAACTACTTCCTTTGTTTCAATTTTGTTTTTGTTCACCAGGATTTGTATCTGACTTAAACACACAGTTATTCAACACAAATAACCAAAGCTCCTGCTCTTGTCAAATATCTTTCAAGGACAAAACCACCAATTATTGTACATAAATGGAAGAAAGAGATACAATGTATGTTGACTTTTAAATAAAACATCTGATTCAGTCCCATACAATATGCTTATCATTACATTTGATAAACCCTATTTAAATCATGAAATTGTTTTACGTGCTTAATTCTAAAACCTTTTTCCCTTCATATTACTGTCACCTTAATCATATTTAATTAGCATGATACTCTGGCACCTTTGTAAATTTGAGCAATGCACATTTTTATCCAAGTAATAAAGAGATCAAGGGAAAAGTCAACAGAGAAAAATTGCCTAGGAGTCCCCAAAGAGATTTTCACATCACATTATAGGTCGGACTACATGACAAAGGCATATGGCTTACAATTATTTGCAGTATTCAATAGAGAGAGGTGTTTTTCAAAGGATAAATAAAACATTATTGGGACTTAAATATTAGAAAAACTGAAGTTGTAAATGCTAGCTCTGTCCAAGAACCATGCTAATGAAAGATGTTATTACTGGATAGTTTCAGTATATTTTTCCATGGCAAGATAAATAGCACCAATTTATACTTTTAAATTAAGAGAATCAAAATCAAAAGAAACATTGATGAACCAATTCTAATGCTGGGAGCATAGAATTTTGCACATTTCCTTCACAATGCAAATTTTTCAAACATTGGGATTATACCTTCTGCTGTTTTTCATTTCTTATACTTTATTTTGTTAATTTGTATCCTTCTTTTCCTTTGGTTGATTTGTATCCTTCTTGGTGCTTAGGAGATAGCCACCCATCAGAAAGCATTCATTAAACATTTAATGAAAGGATTAGAAAAATGAGGAGAGAAGGCAACTTTGAGGAGAAGATATAGCCGAGTGGAGCAGACCTTCCTATGCTAGACTTGGACTGGACACAAATGACCATTGGTGATGTCATCATGTGTTTCCAGTTTGCCAACAAGATCAGAAGGATTCCTAAAGAATGTTCACAAATGCATTGTCCATATGATTAAAAGGAAGCAAGTAGTGTTGCTAGAGAGTGGAAGCCAGAAGTGTAGCTGAGCTATTTGATCGGCTACTGTTACTGATACGATAATACAATTAGATGTTGTGAAAAACATTGCTCATTTCTAATAAATCTTATTGAGAAACTGCTGTCCTGTGCCAGGGTCCACTTCAGAGGATTATATGCATCATCCGCCAAGGGGCTTCCCCAGGCATCTTTACAATTGAGTTTCTGTTTCTGGAAGTAGGTGGACTAAGGATTAGAACATTTTATCTTTTTCCCCATTTTATCTCTTTTCCCCAGATGCTCAGAGGAACACATAAGCTTTGTAGACCATTAATTCATTTTTTAATCATTTATCTTGATACAGAAATACTTAAAATAAATGACTGTTCCTGTATTTACAACACAAGTTTGAAGAAGAAAAAATGGTAATGAGTTACTAAGTTAAGGAAATTAATTAACCTACTTGTCTGTACTAATCAGTTTGCTACATACATGTATTTCAAAATATCATGTTGTACAACTTAAATATATTTTTTTTAAAAAAACAAATTAAAGAATAAAATATACACGCCTCCTGTCCATCAGTTGTACTCTCAGTCCCCTCTACTTTTTCTTTTTTTCATAGCACCTTTCTCCTTCCAACATGCTATTTACTTTACATAATTATTGTGTTGATTAATTATTGGCAGCCTGTATCCCGCTGCAGAATGCAAGCTCCACAGGGCAGGCACCTTTGCTTTCTTTACTGATGCAACCTGACTCACTCAGTTAAGGAGTCCCACTCAGGCTATGAACAGAATTTTGTTCTTCTAAAACCACTGTCTCTTTACCCTGCAACCTTGCTGACTTTTTACCTCATTTCACCCTCACTCTTTTCAAACAAGCTTCTTCATTCCCAGACCCTCTGTCCCACTTTCTGTTCACAGTTATAACCAGAGAAATGGCTTCCCTTGTCCATTTTTTGTTGGAACTATTTGTGCAAAGGTTAAAAGAAAACAAAAAGCTATTTGCTTAACTTCCCCCTGGACTGGCTACATTATCCGTGGGGCCCAGTGCAAAATCAAAATGCAGAGCCTTTTGTCTAAAATTCATTAAGAATTTTAAGAAAGCCAAGTGCAAGGTCATGAGTGTGGGCCTCCTGTGACAGCACAGGGCACACACCTGTGAGTGGAGCCAGTCCTGGCCAGACCTTTCTCACTGGGCTCCCTGCTACTTCTAACCATGTGGACCACCTCTGAGCTACACTTGGATCTTTTTTGACCATCAGAGGCAGGACAGTGTGTGATTAAGGGCACAAACTCAAGAGTCAGACCACCTGGGATCGAATGTTAACTCTGCCACCTAGTAGCTGTGAGATGTTGGTCCCGTTAGCCTCTCTGTACCCCAATTTCCATGGTAATTAAATTTGGATGAAAATTGCACTACTGTAGGAACAATTTGATTAATTAATTAATCTGTGAAAAGCATTTAGAATAGAGCATATTGCATACTCAGCATTTCCTATCATCATAATCTTCCTCCTTATCATCATCATCATCATCATCATCAGTTCCCTGGTTTTCTTAACTCTTTAATCATTCATTTGTCGTTTCTTTTATGGGATCTTCCTGCCACTTGAATGTTGACCCACTGCTCTTTTCAGTAGACAGTCTCCCCTTAAGCAAGTTTACCTACCCTTATGGTTTTAACTATCACAAAAGCATATGATCGTGAATTCCGAATCTATATCCCTAACTCCAGTCATTCCATAGAACAGCTTCGGATCCATTTATCCAACTGCCTGCTGGATACACACCCCAAACTTACCACATCTAAAATAAACTGCATCGCCTTCCTTTCCCATCCACCAAGCCACCGCCTTACGTGATCCCGACCTTCCCTGCTGGGCACCTTGCCACACCTTTGTCATGGCAAGTTATTGGATTTTAGGTCTGTGTTTGTCACTAATAACAAGCTTCTTGAGGGTAAGAACTGTGTCTTATTCATGCTTCTACCTCAACACCCAACCCAATATATGGCTCAAAAACTGACTCCGAACTGGGTGCAATGATTTTCTGCTTAACAGTTCTGTTACCCACAAGAAGTGGGGGCTTGTCTAAATTTCATTCCACCTGACTGGAGAATGAAAGACATTCTGCCTCAGGCACATCCCCAGGGGACTGGTGTTTATTCTCCATACCTCAGCATTGTTCCGAAGGAGTGTTGCCCCAGCCAGAACTATTCCATCACATGCTCACTGGAATTTCAATCCTACTGTCTAGAACCACTAACTGAACTGCCACAGCCTATTCATCGGACAGAAGCCTAGAATTGAGTAAAAGACTCTTCTCATTAAATGTATTTTGCCTTATTCTGACTTGATATTTTCTTGAAAGCAGAAAACAGTAGAATTTTGGATTTCTAGATTTCCTCAAGAAAACTTAAAAGTTTAAGCTAGGCTTTATTGATTTGGCCACCTGCATGAGAGCAGGCGTAACTGGCCAGCGTAGAGGTGCTTCTCCTTTGAGATCCAGAAAAGCTCACTGTGAATTTAACTTCTGTTGGGCCTTTTGTTTTTTAATGACCTATTTGTACAAATACTTGGGTTAGCACAAAATAAGATGTGATGCACTATTACTATAGACTGGTATACAAGGTAGGGATTATTAGCATAGGAACGAGTCCTGTTGTGTTTCATGTCTTACTGCCATCAATGTCCCAAGTTGCTTTCCTAAAAGCTGTAACTTCTTAAGTTTTCTTCAATTCTTATGTTAAATATAATTATGAAGATTAATAAAATTACTATTAAAAATCTAAAGCAAACCCTGACCAACTCACAGTGTTGTGTATTAATGGCTCTCACTAAAGCACCAACTTTCGAGAGAAGCTCTTCTAGGAAAGGAAACTGCCATGGAACACTCTGCACTGATGCCGCATCTTACGAAGAGCCGTAACACACTGGAGCAGGCCAAGAAGAAAACGAACAGGGTAGTAGAGGGATTCCAAATCATGAGCTATGAGAAACCATTACATGGAGGGATATTTCACCACAAAGTGGAAAAGTCATAATGGTTTCTTCAAACATTTGAGAATCTTCATATAAAGAACACGCACATACTCTATTCCACCTCAGAGGACAAAACTAGGGCCAGTGAGTAGACCTACTCTAGAGAAACAGACTTCAGCTTAGAGTGAAGAAGATTGTTCTAAAAATCAGAGCTGTCTGAAAATGGGGATTACACAATCCCCATTTCTAGAGAGATTTAAGGAAAGAATGGGTGGCTTTTGCTCAGGATGTAGTAAAGGATGGTGACACATGTGATGGAAGCTGATTGATGACACTTACAGACCTGAAATTGTGAGGTTTTAGAAGTTCAGAGCCTCCATAAGGGATATCTCTTTTTCCCCCAGAGTCTGACTATTCTATGATACCCAAGAAATTGGTCTAATCTCATGCACACCAGCCGAGAAGCAGTTCAGACTAGTCAATGAATCAGGAAACACAAATGTTGTTTATGTAATAAGTTACCCTATATGCACATTATATTCATGGGGGATTTGTAATAAAACCAGGTTTATTCATATATACATACATGCTAAAATACATACATATACATGTGAGTATAAATATATGTATATATGTTAAGGTAGATCCTAATTACTAGTGCATAAATGAAAGAAGACTTTGTCCTCTTATTAAAAGTCTCTGGGTTCTGAAAAGATTGAGAGACTTCTAGCTCTAACGGCCTGGTAGATTGAGCTAACATGGACAACCATTCACTTCTTTACACTACAAACGAACATAAAAATAACAGTACAAAGTGAACTCAAAATAAGGAATAGGAAATTTCTGAGTTCAGAAATGAAGAGGGAACTTAAATCCAGAGAAGTAAATTCATAATGTTATGTTCAAATGGTCAAGGGAAATACTGACTAAAGAGACCATTTGGGCTGTAGGTTAGAAACTGAAAATCCAACTCAACAAACATATGGACCACGTGACATGCGGATTTCAAAGTATGACCCCTACATAGAGCCAGGAGCTTAGAAGAGCCACGCTGTGAGTAAAATGGACTGTAAAAGAACTTTGACTTCTACCACAGGGAAGCATCAAGGAGATTCATTTTATATGGACTTCTGGGCTGACAGAATAGGCTCCCAGGAGAAACAGAAACTTCAGGCCTACAACATACATGGGTGTGGAGTCCAATTTCACACTATCCACATGGTCTTCTTTCAATTTCCAAGGCAAGAAATTGACAGACCCATAAAATAGCTAGAGTATATGGCAAACGCAGATGCAGAATTGCTTTTATATACTTCAAGGTATGTGGAACTCCCAAAGGAAAAAAAGTCTCCACTGAAGGTAAGATCAAAAATTTTAAACCACATAAATGGAAATTCTAAGATGAGACAGTGCTACAAAACACAAAAATAGGATGATTATCTCAAATATTAGAGATAGTAGAACAATTTCAAATGCAATCCAAAAGAATAATCTCAAAATAATAGAACAATATCAAGAAAACATAAAATGAGTTTAAAATTATTAAAGAGATAAAAGAGTAAATATAAGTCATAAGAAAAGGGCTATAAAAATAGAATTTCTTTATATAATATAATCATAATCATAGAAATATAATCATAGAAATTAATATAATGTATTCTAATACGATCACAGAAATTAGACTAGATATAGCCGAAGAAGAAATCAGAGAACCAAAAGATACATTGGAGGAATTACCTAGCATGCAATGTGAGAAATAAAATGATAGAAAAATTAAAGAAAAAGTTAGGACACATTGGGGTTTATATGAGAAAGTTGAATATATAATTAATAGAAACTCCAGAAAAAACAAATCAAGAGAATGACAGAGGCAATATTCAAAGAGGTAATGGCTGAGAATTTTCCTGAATTTGTTATGAATATGAATCCTCAGATTGAATAGTTTTGAACAGAATAAGTTTTAACATAAATTATGACCCAAAGATATTATAATGAAAATTCTTAATACTAAGAATAAGGACAAATATCTTAACTACATTCAGGCAGAGGAAAATAAAACCACTATCAGCAAAGAGACAATAATTATATTGACATGTTTTTGTCAACATAAAAAGACAGGAGAAAATATTTTCAAAATACTGAGGGAAAAACAGCTCTAGGGTTAAAAATTCTGTACCCAGCCAGACTATAATTCAAGAAGGCAAAATAAAGCTTTATTTTTTGTTTTTGTTTTTTTTGCAGAGATGAGTGAGAGTTTACCATTCGCAGATCCTCACTGAAAGAACTCTAAAGCACAATTTTCAAAGTAAAGGAGATTTAACAAAGAAGGAAACAATGGGTTGAAAGACGCAACCATGTACAAAACACTAATAAATCAGTTTACCTAAAGAATAATTAACTATTAAAACAATACAAATTATAAGTAATTGATTTTAAGTAGGTGAAGTAAACTATCTGAAAACAGTAAGTTGGGATAAGTGAAAACTGGGAAGGTAAATAGTAATTGGATATAAAGTTTTCTGAGGTTTTTATATTATACATTAGCTGCCATGATTAGTAGGGTATTCATATTAAAATTTAAAAGTAACCAGTAATAGAATAAAGATAAAGTACATAACCTCCAAGCCAGCAGAAGGAAAGCACATAGGCGGCAAAAAAAAAAAGAAAAAAAAGAAGAAGAAGAAAAGAAAAGGAAAGAAACATAATCAATTAAATTGCAAGGTAAAAGGGGAAAAAGACAACAAAGAGAAGACATAGTAAATAGAAAACACAAGCTAGTAAGGCAGCAATGAGAATATATCAGTGATTCAAAAAAGTACAAATAAACCAAGCATTAATTATAAAAATATGATGCCTAATAGAAAACTTAAGTATGAAAGAATTCTTACAGTGAGAGAGTACTTAGGTAAACTGTGTAGGCACACAGTAGTGTAGACTGCTAAGTGTGCATGTGCGTTCAGTTACAGTGTCGCTCATGCACAGGAGGGATGCACACCACTTCCAGGACAGTGGTCACCTTTGGTGGGAAAGAAACAAGGGGAATGGGGGTTGGGGACAGAAAAGGAGATTTAGCTCTTACTTCAAAAAATATTCTAAAACACATAGGGAAAAATGGCAATATATGTTAAATCTAGCTGGTATATACACAAATGTCTTATATCAATGCTTCCCGATCGTTTTTACTTCATGGCACACATAGAAAATGAAAGGTTTATGATACATGAGTGAACAGATAAGGCTGCTGGAAGTTTAATGCACCTGGCCCAGGGGAGCCAGAAGCCTCAGGACACTCCTTGCCGCCACCATGGACTGAGGGGATTCATAATATCCCAGCACACCCATCACCCATTCGCCACCCTCCAGGGTCCCTCTGCACACAGTTGGGAAGCTCTGCTTTGTATCACTTTTTACAATTTTCAATATGTTTGAGCTACTGGAAAGCTGATCAGAAGAGTCAGCAGAGTCCTCAGCAGAAGATTCCCAACAAAAGGGGTTAGGCAGTAAATAGGTGACATTAAGATTTCTTCCTCTGCAGGGTAGAGCTGTGTGGTCGGTGCTCCTTCAAGCCTTCACGGCAGAAGCAGTAGCGTTCCAGCAGGACCGAGTCTGTGCGGAAGCAAGTGCTGTGGTGGTGTGTGACAGTGCAGAGGGCCACAGGCAGAGAAGCCAGAGTGGGACCTGGGAGTGTTTTCCAGTTATGGGGACCATCATGAGGCTCCCAAGCCCTGGACTCAAAGACGTGGTGCGGGTTCTGCTGCCTTAACGCATACTTAGCTTGTTTCTTAAATAGGGCTTATTTCCCATGCATAGACATAAGGTGGTACATCGTGCTCAAGGCAGAGAAATTTGAGTATGCTGACTACTTACTGTTGGAGGCACTAAATACTGGCTCACTCATTTTAGACCTCAGAAGCCATTCCATGATATCATTGCTTACAACCGTTTTTTCTCCATTCTCATCTGTCTCCTGTCCTTACAACATAGATGAGTGATAAGGGCTCTTTATGTAAGGATCTCATCCTCTAGACGAGGAAATGGCTATGTAAGAAAATATAAAAATACAGAAAAATTTTTTGCAAAATACAAGGAAGTAAAATGTGCCCCAAATAAGTGATAGCACAGAGGAGAGTGTGGAGCACGTGGTCTCGGAGAAGACTTTCCTAAGCGGGGGAGGCACCAGGTGCTGGTGAAGTGGGACCAGAGAGAAAAAAATCAGAATAACGCAACAGGTGTGGCAACGCTTCTCAAACAAATCTGCACTACCGGTTATTATTTCTTTCAATATTTTCAGTGAGATTAAATGCTTAATTCATAAATTACCTTCTTTAATACAAACCTGTAGCCCAACTCTGCCCTGAGCAGTCAAACACAATGCTGGGTTTAGAAAATGTTAACAGCACACTAATTTTTACAACTATATCAGATTTAGTAATGCCAAGAAGAGGAGAAAGATAAACAAGGAGTCCTCTTTGTATATGAACCATCACAAAAAGATAAACTTAATCCAATTGAGAGCACACATTCACTTTTCTTATTTCAGGCATAAGATAATACATTTTCTCTTCCATACCAAGGAATATAAAGTCAAATTTGACTTCTCCTGTAACTTAAGGTTAGTTTTATTACATCTTATCTTTCAGAAACAAGGGTGTTTGTAAATGCTTTCAGAAAAAATATTTGTCAGTTATAACTGTATGGTTATTTCTTTTTTTCCCCCCATACCTACCTCCAAAAGAGTAGTGTTAAACATCAGGATGAGCAAAGCAGGTATGAGAGATGATGTCTGCTTTAAATAGGATGGGGGGAGGGAGAAGCCCATAGGAGTAGAGATTCTATGCCTTAATATGATTGATAACTTAGGCATGGATATGGTTCATCAAAGACATGAAGAGAGAGCTTGATCTATGGATCTTTTTAGAAGGAGGAAAATAAAAGCCCGAGAAAATAAGAGACATTTCAGAAGAACAAGAAACTCTCATTTGAAAGTTTCAGTGAATTCAATAAAACTGTGATGTCCTCCAACTCCTACAATTTCTGAAGCAAATAGCAGAAATATACTGGAAGAAAGTGCTAAGTCAGATGCTTGCAGCAATGGAATGTTGAGTTTTACATTACTTGGTAAAATTAGAGTATAATATGTTTAAAGAGCTTCTGTGTATTTGGATCTTTTTCTATTTGCTTTTACATTTCTGATTTTATCAGTTAATCATATGTTGAGAGTTTTTTTAACATCATAAAATTTTCATTCTGCTGTTGGATGTCATTGAGCATTAACTGATAAAAGGATATCCAATTATACAATACTGTTACACAATGCCTTCACATAGAACAAATGAAGATCAGAGGAAGGGAAGAGGACATTGTGATAGGCAGAATTCTAAGATAACCCTAGTGACCCATGGCATTGTATAATTCCCTTCCCTGAGGTGGGAATAGGACCCGTGACTATGACAGGGTCTCACTTCCAAAGCCAATTCAACAAATAATTATTCAGCACCCAGAATAGGTACTGTGTCATACATTGTGTTAAGAGGACAGTTAAATTAATTTTGGAAATTTCCCTAGTTAAATATGAGGATATAACATCTCTCTCTCTCTCTCTTTTGGCTCCTAGAATAGCAGCAGCAACAATTGTCTTAAAGAGTCATCATACAGGGCCGGGCGCGGTGGCTCACGCCTGTAATCCTAGCTCTCTGGGAGGCCGAGGCGGGTGGATCGCTCAAGGTCAGGAGTTCGAGACCAGCCTGAGCAAGAGAGAGATCCCATCTCTACTAAAAATAGAAAGAAATTAATCGGCCAACTAAAAATATATAGAAAAAATTAGCCAGGCATGGTGGCACATGCCTGTAGTCCCAGCTACCCGGGAGGCTGAGGCATAAGGATCACTTGAGCCCAGGAGTTTGAGGTTGCTGTGAGCTAGGCTGACGCCACGGCACTCTAGCCCAGGGAACAGAGTTAGACTCTGTCTCAAAAAAAAAAAAAGTTATCTCTGTCAGATACTAAGAAAATTAGCATTTGTAACCAGTTTACTGAAGTGTCTCATCTCAGCAAGGTATACCATTGAAACTGTTTTATTTTTTCTAATCAGTACTCCTAAGTATGCTAGGTCAAACTTTTTTTTCCCTGCTGGGTAGAATATTTGGTCATTAAAACTTCATAGGGGTCAATTGAAAACCTCCTTCTCATCTCTTATTCAAAGCTGTCCCCCTCTGTGCACAGGATGCTCTGGCCCTGGCACACCCTCCTTTTCCTTCCTCATGTTTCTAGGCTCCAATATTTGGGTTACAAGAAGGGAAAGAAGCAAGGGTACAATTTTTTGTTCTTTCCTTGTCTGTTCTTGCAGGCAATCAAAGGTGACACACTTTGGGAGACCTGGATCCCCCCCAGTGTCTCCATTCTCCTTCAGATCTGCCTTGTAGGATCCACCCAACTCTTCCTGAATGCTATGGCTTCTCTTCCCAGGGACAGCCCCCTCGATATTGCCATGGCAAGATGGCTCAAGCCTGGCTGTGTTCCACAGCCTTCAGTCCACCCCTAGGAAACTCAGCATCCTCGCCACACCACATGCTCAGGAAAGGGCTGCCACCTCCACAACTGAGCCTTCCCTAAGCCCCACCTTCTCCCACATCCAGCTCTCTGACCCACCTTCACCTCAGGGAAGCTTAGGGACACATGAGCAAATCTCTGCTTTAGCTGATGTCCAACTCAGAAATGAGATATTATCTCCCCTTTTTGGCAGACGTCCTATACTTGACAAAAGCTTCTCTTGGAATGCCTGTCTTGATAAGAGATTAGAATCAATGTCCTAGTGAGCAATATCATTCACTCATTCATTCATTCTCCAAATATATTTTCTTTTGGTCTTTTCTAGGTGCACTGTGCTAGGAACAGTGATGAAGTAAGCAGTTACTGCCCTTAGAGAGCTTAATCTCATTAAGGAATTCTTAAACATATTTCTCTTGTTGTCATCATCATTACTGTCATTGTTGCTCTTGTTCTTCTTCTTCTTCTTCTTCTTCAGTTAATATGACTAATGAAAAGTTGGTTACATGAAGAATATTGATATTTACAACTAAAACATTATAAAAATGAATCCTTGAAAAGCTTCCCTCTGATAGTTTTCCTTCCCTTGTTAAGACAAGCATACTCTGACTGTAACTTGCCATCATTTACTCATTGTAAGAAAGTATTTGCTGCTTTTCCCACCTCTTTAGCCAGCAGACACCAGGCATACAGTGGTGACAAGACAGTCACAATTGTATCAGTGGTAACTGGAACAGCAGATTCAATTTTCCCTTGAGAATGGTAATAATTCCTTGTGTATAGTGGGGGAAATATTCTGTAGAACTCAGGCAGCTACCCTTCCTTCCCTCCTTTCCTTCTTTATCTCTTGGTTTTTATAAGATGCTAAGAGAAGGGACCAGAATGAGTTGAAGTTTCCATAACTTGAAGCTAACTGGGAGCTGGTCGGCAGCATGCTTCTGAACAGTCCTCTCTGTAATGGCAACTGAAGTCTCAGCAAACTCAGAATCTCTTGGTCAGAGGCTGAACAAAGCCTGCTATTTTAGGCATTTTGTGATAAATTATAAGAATGGATCACAGGAATACATTTACTGAAAAGCAATTGAAGAGAAAGCTTTTAGAAAAACAGGTTTTTGGCAAAAGCAGCCATGAGCTATTCTGTTCTTTGGCATTATGAGGCCCATAAAGCAAATTTCCAAAGCAATTAATATAAATGAACATCATATTAAAAAATCAATTCTTTTATATGAGATGCAAGGAGATAGAGACGAATAGCCACGCTTACAAATGAGCACTTCGCATCATTAAAAGTATCACAAAGTTTTGAACTAAAAGAGTCTACAAAGATCAAGCTTATAATATTAGTAATACCATTTGCATCATTGGACAGAGACCCTGATCTTCAGAAATAACCAATAAAGTTTCTGGAATCTCCCAGTATAATAAAAGATTCTGTTATATCTTAATTGAGAGTGATCTTCAATTTATAAATGAAAATAACAGAAGTAATAAATTATATAAAAAGCTATAGCCATAGTTCACTGGGTTTCTCTTGTCAGTAGAATGATGTTGAAAATGTGCCCCGCCCTTAAATGTGAGCAGCTGCCAAGTTCTTTCTGTTGTATATTTAGTAAAGATGTTTTGGGGGATGTTATAAGTCTGGGTATTTTCCCCCTGATTGGTAGCAGTGGTTAGGAGCTTTCCTCTCATTTGCATGTAGGTTAATGATAAAGATGATAAAGGAGAAGATGAATAATATTTCTGACTCTTAGAGAAACAGATCTGATTTGAAAATACCTCTAAATAAATATGTTGTAAAAATACATCCACATATTTCATAGGGAGTGATTCATAAGTTTCTTTAACAATATGAAACAGTTGATTTTCTTTTTCTAAAAAGCCCATCAAGTGCCAAAACACAGCCAAACTCTCAATAAATGTAAATAGTTTTCAATGTTTTCTTCCCAATTCCATTAATGACCTTTCATAGATAAATTACATCTGTGGTGACAAAATAAAAGCTTATTGGACACTTTTGGGTGTTATAGCTCCTCTGCTTTTATTTTACAAATTATCCTCTAGCAAAGCGGTATTACACATCAAGAGCAAAATTTGTGCAATATGTTATGTTGTACAAGATCAGAATTTCACTATTCCTCTTTCTTAGGGGAATGATATATTAAGCACCAGATGCAACAGGCACCGTACTAGGCTCCAAGTTATAGAAGTGAGTAAAGTAGTCCCAGGGTTTTGCCATTGAGGAACTTTAGAGCAAGTGGGAGGACAGCCATGAACACTTATGCATACTATGAGCTTAAGAAATGCTTTATAACAGGAGGTATGTACTGTGTCTTATAGAAGCACCAGTGAGGGTAAAATCCCTCTGTAGGATTACTGGCAATAATTCTCAGAGGTTACTTTGGGCTGAGTCTCTGCAAGATGGTTATCAAGGACAAATATTCTAGGAGGTGACCTAGCTGGTTGCAAAGGCAATTCAGGGCACAAAAGTATATGTGTGGTAGGAAGTGACCAAAGGGAGGATGAATTGTGAAGATTCACAAGTACCATGTTTAGGAGTTTAGGCTTTTAGTATACAAAGTGGGAAGCCTCCAAAGCCTTCTTGTTCAGGGTGATAAAATGATCAAATTTGTACCTCTAGAAAACATTCTGGAGGCCACTTAAAGAATAAACAAAAAGAGAAAAGAAAGGACACTAATAAGCTCACTCAGAAATGAAAAAGGAGAAATCACAACTGATACCACAGAAATATAAAACATTATTTCTGAATACTATAAAATCTCTTTGCTCATAAACTTGAAAACATGGAGGAAATGGACAAATTCTTGGAAATACACAACCTCCCTAGGCTCAATCATGAAGGAATAGAATACCTAAACCGACCAATCTCAAGCAGCAAAATTGAAGCAGCAATAAAAAATCTTCCAATAAAAAAATATCCTGGACTAGATTGATTCACTGGTACCTACAGCACAAATTATTCCACAACATTGAGAAGGATGGAATCCTCCCCAACTCATTCTATGAAGCCAATATCACCTTGATACTAGTGGCAGGAAAGGACACAATGAAAAAAGAAAACTACAGACCAATATCCCTTATGAATATAGATGTAAAATTTCTCAATGAAATCTTAGCAAACCAAATTCAACTGCACATCAAAAAATAATTCATCATGACCAGGTGGGCTTCATCCCAGAGATGCAAGAATGGTTCAACATACACAAATCTATAAATGTAATTCATCATATAAATAAAGGCAAAAACAAAGACCATATGATCCTCTTAATAGATGCAGAAAAGGCATTTGCCAAAATTCAGCACTCTTTTATGGTAAGAACTCTTAACAAAATAGGCATAGATCTGCTTATTTTCTTTATATCTTGATCTATTCAGCTATAAATTTATCAATTTTCTTGACATTTGATTTTTTCTGAGAACCAGATTTTGTTTTCCTGTATTATTTGTCCATATTCTATTTCATGACTCACTTTCTTTATCTTTATTTTTCCTTTTATTTTAGGTTTATTTTGCTTGGGTTTATTTTCTACATTCATAAAGTGACATCTTAAGTAATTTGTTTTGGACCTTTCTTCTTTGTTAATATGAGCATTTAATTCTATAAAGTTTCATCTTAAAACTATATCAGCTACATTTCACATGTTTGATGTCTTTTTACATTATTACTTATTTCAAAATATTTTCTAATTTCCCTTGTGATTTCTTGTTTGCACCAAAGGTGTTGTTTAATTGCCAACTATTTGGGCAAAAATAAGATATTTTCTAGCTATTGGTTCTAACTTAATTTTGTTCAGGTTCACTGAAAATACATAGCATAATTTTGATCTTTTTAACTTTATTGAAACTTGTCATGTGGCCCTGAGCATGGTTTGTCTTGAGGAATGTTCACATACAATTGAAAAGAACATGTGTATTTTGCTACTATTAAGTGGAGAGTTTTATAAGTGTAAATTTATGTCAAGTTTTATGATAGTACTTTTCAAATCTCTTATGTTCTTATTGATTTATATTTTTTCTATTACCTAAAAAGAAGTGTTAGAATATCTAACTATAAGTGTTACTTTATTTTTTCCTTTCTGTCCTTTCCTGTGCCATGTATTGTAAAGATCTGTTATTAAGTGTATGCATCTTTAGAACTCTTAGGTCCTTTTGATGAATTGAACCACTATATTCATAAAATGCCCCTTTACCTCTATTGATATTTATTGTCCTAAAATCTACTCTTTCTGACTTTAATATAGTCAATCCAGTTGTCTTATGATTAAGGTTTTTATGGTATGTCTTATTATTCTATCATTTTATTTCTAACCAATCTTCAACATTTCAATTTAAAGCAGAATTTCTCTAGACAGCATAAAGTTATATCTGATTTTTAAAATCAGTTTTATCATCTTTGACTTTAGAAGGCTTAGAAATGTTATACCTAATCTATTTTTAAAACATCATTGGCTTTAAATATACCATTTCTTAAGATTTTTTCTATTTATTCCATATTTTGTTTATTTATTTTTTTAATAATTTCCTGCATTTGTTGAGGTCAATTGAATTTTTCTAATATTTCATTTTATCTCCACTCTTTACTTAATAGCTATTCCACTTTGTTTCCTCTTAGTGTTTGTTTTGGGATTGTGATGTGAATTTTTACATATCATAGTCTACCTTCAAATATAACATTTCTCACATAATTTACGAACTTCAGGACTTTAAGATAATATATTTGAATTTCCCCATATTTTATATTACTGTACTATAACTGTTTATATTTTTCCTACATATTTCAGAAGTTCTGTTATCCAGCACTATTATTTTTGCTTTAAAGTATTAAGTATGCATTTAAAACTCATTAAAATAAGAACAATTTCTTAAATTTTCCCACATATTTAACATTACATTCCAATTATTTTTCATATCTTTGTGTGGAGTCAAATTTTTAATCGGTAACATTTTTCATCACCGGGAAGAACTTCATTTAACATTTCTTGTAATGTAAGTCTGCTAGCAATGAATTCTCTCTACTTTTGTCTGTATGAAATAGCATTTATTTTGCTCTTAATTTTGAAGAATATTTTCTTGGATATAGAAATCTATATTGAAACTGTATTCTTTCAACACTTTACATATTGTTTCATTGTCTTCCAGCTAGCATTATTTCTAACAGGAAGTCTGTATTCATTCTAGATGTTGCTCACCTATAATCATGTTGCTTTTTATTTCTGATGCTTTTAAGATTTTCTCTGTATCGCTGATTTTCAGCAATTTTTTTTTAAGACAGGGTCTCATTGAATTGCCAGGGCTAGAGTGCAGTGGCATCATCATAGCTGACGGCAACTTCAAACTACTGGGCTCAAGTGATCTTCCTGCCTCAGCTCCCTAAATAGCTGGGACTATAGGTGCACACCAGTGCCCCTGGGCTAATTTTTCTATTTCTTATAAAGTCAGGGTCTTGCTCCTGTTCAGCCTGGTCTTGAACTCCTGGCTTCAAGCCATCCCCCCACGTTGGCCTCTCAAAGTGCTGAGACTACAGGCCTGAGCCACTGCACCTGGCCAGCAATTTGATTATAATCTGCCTTGGTGTTTTATTTATGTGTTTT
>CAUYPO010025637.1:0-10013 GCA_963574435.1 Cheirogaleus major | reverse complement strand
TGTCCTCCACATTTTCACATTTATGCGCATAGAGGTTTTTATTGTACTCATAGATGATATTTTGTATCCATGGTATCATTTGTAATTTCTCCTTTTACATTCCTAATTGAACTTAATAGAGTCCTTCTTTTCTCCTTCTCATTAATATAGCAAGAGGAGTGTCAATTTTGTTTATTTTTTCAATGAACAATCTTTTTGTTTTATTAATCTTCCATATCGCTTTTTTTGTTATTAATTTCATTTAGTTCTGCTCTTATCTTTGTTATTTCATTTCTTCTGCTGGGTTTAGGCTTTGTTTGCTCATCCTTTTCCAGTTCTTCTAGACAATTTATTCTATTGTTGATTTGTGATCTTTCTGTCTTTGGCATTTGTGGATATAAATTTTCCTCAGGACTGCTTTGGCTGTGTCCCATAGATTTTTGATAACTTGTGTCCCCTTTGTCATTTAGTTCAAAGACTCTTTTGCTTTCCATCTTAATTTCTTCCTTAACCCAATAATCATTCAGCAGAAGGGTTTTTAGTTTCCATGACTTTGTATAAAGATTGGAGTTTCTGTTGGAGTTGATTTCTAATTTTATTCCAATGTGGTCTGAGAAGACACATGGTATAATTTGTATGTTTTTAAATTTGTTGAGACATGCTTTGTGACCTAGGATATGGTCAATCTTAGAGAGTGTCCCATGAGCTGATAAGAAAAACATATATTCAGTGGTTTTGTGGTAGAAGGTTCTGTAAATGTCAGTAAGGCCCATTTGTTCTAGAGTTCTGTTTAAGTCCATTGTTTCTTTGCTTATTTTCTGTTTAGAGGATCTGTCCTGCTCTGTCAGAGGGGTGTTGAAGTCTTGACTATTACAGTGCTGTTGTTTATCGTTTTTTTTTATTTCAGCATATTATGGGGGTACAAATATTACGGTTATGTATATTGCCCACGCCCCCCTATCATTTTGTTTAGATCAAGTAGAATATATGAATCTGGGTGCACCTGAGTTAGATGCATCTATCTTTAGAATTATCATGTCTTCTTGTTGAATTGTACCCTTCACTATTATGTAGTGACCATCTCTGTGTTAATTTATTTTTGCTGATTTGAAGACTAAGTCATCTGAAATGAGAATGGCTACGTCAAGTTTCTTTTGGCTTCCATTTGCATGGAATATTGTTTTCCATCTCTTTTTCTTGAGTTTAAATGCATCCTTGTGGGTTAGATGTGTTTTCTGAAGACTGCAGATACTTGGCTGTATATATTTATGCATTTGGCTAGTCCATGTCTCTTTAGTCAGTAGTTCAAGCCATTCACATTTATTGAAAGAATTGAAAAGTGGAGCCCATTTATGTTCATCCTTTGAGTTGAACTTTTTTGCTTTCTTTTCTCTCTTGAGTCATTGTAGAATCTGGCCCTTGATGTTTAGCTTTTGGATGATTTTACACTGGTGTTTATTGTGCTAATCCATATGTAACACTGTTCTGAGTACTTCCTGGAGTGCAGGTCGTCTTGATCAATTCCCTCAGACTTTGCTTGACTGAGAAAGTCTTTATTTCTCTTCATATAAGAAACTTTGTTTCACAGGATACAAGATTCTAGGCTAGACAGTATTCTGTTTGAGAGGAGTGAGAATTGAGCCCCAGTCTCTTCTGGCTTATAAGGTCTCAGTTGAGAAGTCTGCGGTTAGTCTGATGGGTTTTCCTTTGTAGGTAACCTGCTGCTTTCACCTTAAAGCTCATAGGAGAGCCTCTTCCATGGTTATTTTCACGAGTGTATGAAGACTTTGTGTCATGGTGTCTTCCTGTTTGCAATGAATCTCCCAGGACCCTTTGAGCTTCTTATACATGGATACCTAGATTTCTAGCAAGGCAAGGGAAACTGCCTCCATTATATCCTGAAATAGTTTATCGAACCCTTGCGTATTTTCTTCTTCACCCTCAGTGATGCCTACAACTCTCATGTTAGGCCTCTTCACATAATCCCACATTTCTTGTAGGTTTTGCTCTTTTCTCTTATTTCTCTGCTCTTTCTCAGCAAATGACTTGTTTAATTGAAAGGTGTTATCTTCAAACCCTGAGATTCTTTGTTCTGTTTGATCTATCCTATTCTTGAGGCTTCCCACTGTGTTTTGTAATTCTTTGAATAATTTTTTTATTTCCAGAAGTTGTGTTTGACTTTTCATTAATATTTCAATTTTGTTAGTGAATTTTCTTCCAAGTCCTGGAATATTTTTTTTTTTTTGTGGTTTCTTTGTGTTGGGGTCCATTTTCTCTAGCATATCATTGAGTTTTCTTACAATCCATGTTTGAGATTCTTCTTTGTCATTTTAGTGTTCTGAATTTGGTTGATATCCATTGCTAGAGAGCTGGTGTCCCTCTTTTGGGGTGTCCTTTCAGTTTGATTCTTCATACTTCCAGAGTTCTTTTGCTGATTTCTTCACATCTGAACCAGCTGTTGCTTATTACCTTTGGAGATGACACACCCCGTTTAGTCTCTGAGCCAATAGTTGGTGTTTATGGGTGAGAATTAGCCACACCCTATTTGAAGAGTCAGTAAATGCAGTAAAAGGGCATGCAAATTGACCTCCCTGTCCGTAGGTGGTGCTTGCTGGGAGGAGCAAGTTGCAATGTTTTTGGGTCCCGTAAACAGCTCTATTTCCTCTGAGGAGGCACTCCAGTGCCCCAGGTGGTGTATGGGGTCCTTGGACTTCCAAGTTTGTCCTTATTTTCCAGCTCAGCAGGTGGAGATGAGAGGCAGTGAGGCTCAGTGGAGCTGGGTTGGAAGAACCTGTGGTCAAGCTCCACAAATGCTGTTAGCAGGGGTCAAAGGTCTGTTCTCTGCTTCTGGGCAAAGCTGCCAGGAGGGGCTGAAATAGCCCCAACTAAGTCAAAAAGTGTATGGTAGCGTGGGGCTGTCAGACACCTGCAGTCTGGAGCAGGCCTTGCTACTTTCCAGCCTCCCCTATGCTTCGGTTTCTGCCGGGCCTCTGCTGGCAGGTAGGACCTCTAGCTGGCAGAGCTCCTTTGACTATGATATGAGCCAGGAGGTTCCCTCCCCAGGATCATGGCCTCAGCTAGGAGCATGGTCCTTTTGTGGCAGGAGGGTTACCTGTTGAGCATGCTGCAGCTAGGACCCACTCCAATCTGCCCTTGAAGACACAATCACCTCAGTAGATTACTTCACAAATACCCCTTCTGTGCCCCTGGGCAATTCAATACAGACCTGCTTGTTCAGGATCTGGACTGCAGGCCTGTCCTCTGGGCCCTGGAGATAATCACTGACCCTGTCAAGGAGAAGAATGCTGGTCTCAAGTAACCCATAGGGTACCCAAAATGGATCAATATCTGTCTGTCTCAGGTTTTGCCCCATTCTACTGGAGTCACCAGGGAAGTAGTATAAGGCAGGGCCAGCTGATAGGGAGTTCACAGTCTTTGTACCCCCCAGTCTGCTGCAGGCGCCCCAAATGAAAGGTCCTTTTCTCTGTGGATGCCTCTGGGTGGTGGCTAAATTTTGTCTGTCAGCAGCCACAGGTAGGCGAGGAAAAGGGGAGATTGAAGCAATACGGTGCCTGCCGATTGGTGCAGGTCTATGTGGTGGGATATGCCTTGAGTGAGCTGCGAGCCCAGTACCCTGTCTTCAAGAGGCTCACAACTCACTGGCTGCAGTCTTCTCTGGGCTGGTATTAGCAGGTTTCTCCAACAGCTCAGGAACCACCAGCAGTCTGAGATGCAAGGGAGGGGAAATTTAACCACTCTACCTACCCTTGCCGCTGGTCTCCGAGTCTCCTGGGGTTTAGACCCGGCTGATACCTTTCTCCTTCCAGTTTTGCTTTGCAAACTCTTCCAGTGGAGTGTCTGGTAGTTTCGGGCACACTTGCTTCTGATCTGCATCTGATCTATGATTGTCTGCCTGTTTGTTTTTTTTCACATTCATCTAAAATCTTCCTTCTTGTGTGGACACTCTGGCTTCGGTCGTTTCTCATCCACCATATTGTCTCTGTCCCTGGCCGCTGACGTTTTTGATGACAAATCTAACGATGATCATGTGGGGAAATTATGATGACAGTTCTCTTCCTGGCAGCTCTATAGATGTTAATAATGGAGCTTACTGTGTATCACACACCACAGAACACATTTTGATAGTATCATGATGTCAGCTACGTTTTAGCATCATTCTGACATCAATCACAATTTAAAGTAAAAAAAAATGGTATATTACAAGTAGAGATATTATGAGGTCTTTAAAAGCCTAAAGTTATTACAGATTTTCAAACTGTAAGGACGGCCTTGCTGAAGTAACAGGAAAATATCCAGTTCCCTAATTTTCTTATGACAGCTAAAGATCAATCCTACAAGCTCTCTCTGATGGCAGGCAACCTGCTTGGAACTCTGTTTTCACAAACATCAGAAAAGAGCCAAAAGAAAGGAAACATACTTCTTTCTCTTCAAATTCAATAGCTAAAAGGCTTTAGAATTTGTCTCTGTAGCCTAAAGGTTTTCCTGAGCAGCTCCCAGACCAGAGGGCAAGTGGTAAACTCCAGGCCTTCATTTCTGGCCAATACAATCTCAGGGGCAAAAATCACATGCCCTATGATAGATAAGCCTGACATCATTTCAGAGATAACCAAGTCTCCAGGAACTAAGAAACAAGAAAGACAGACAACTTGATATCTTTCCACTGACTGCTAATTACTCCACAACAATTACTATTTTTCTTTTTGTTCCCATAAAAAGAGCAAGCCACTTGGCCTTGGTCCTGGCATCTCCCTTCTCTTTCTTTGGGTTGCGACTTCATCTCCCTGCTCTCTAACCACTTTCTATTTCTCTCTCTCCTTCTCTGTCTATCCAAAGGTTAAAATAAATGTTTTTTACATTTATATCTTAATTTCTACATGAGAACTCTTTCTCCACCTGCACCTTGAGCTCGTAGTATAAATAGAAAGGTCCTTGAAGCATTCCATAGGTTTAAATTCCTAATAAAATAAATATAGATCTCCCATCCAAGTACTAACAAGACCTAACCCTGCTCAGGTTCTGAGATCAGATAGATTGGGCACATTCAGTGTGGTATGGCCGTAGACTTTCATGTCAATGTCTACAACCATGTGAACAGCAAACACTTCTTTAAAGAGGAAAATGTTCTTATGACCAACAAAGGAAAAACCCACTCTGGGTTCTCCCCAGCCCTGATTAGCCCATTTCTTGCTCTGACCTCAGAAAGAGCCATGGTTATGGAATTACAAAAACCTATGAATTACTAAAGCCTAGGCTAAGTCTAGGTTTTAGTAATTCCATAACCAGTCCTTATCACCCAGGAAACTGCTGGTGACTTGTGGAGTTTGACCATTGTGCGACCTTATACTTAGCATTGTTCGTGTAGTTAGTACAGTTAGTATTGTCTGTCAGTAGTGTTAGCACCCTATACTTAGTATTGTGAGCATAGTTAGTATTAATGGTATTGTTAGCCTGGCTGATATAGCTGGTATTGTTAGTATCCCTAGCTTAGGTAGTGTAGTTGGTATTGTTCATTAGTTACTTACCATAACTAGTGTAGAGTTAGCATAGAGGTGACCAAGCAGCAAGGCATGGCCTCCAATTTGTCCACTGAGGTGCTTAACAATTATAAGCTCCTGAAGAAAATTGGCTGGTGCAGCTTCACCAAGTTGATGCTGGCCCCGCACCTTCCTACTGGGACCCAGGTAGCCATCAAAATCCTGTCCAATCAGGATTGGAAAATCCATGGCCTGGAAAGTGTCGATATGGAGGTCAAAGCCATGAGGAACCTGAATCATCCAAACATCCTTAAGCTGTTGGATGTCATGGCGATCGAAGACACCCTCTATTTAATAACAGAATATGCCAGTGATTGAGACCTTTTGCAGCATATACTGAGACACGGCCACTGGGAGGACAAGGAGGCTTGGGCCAAATTCTGACAGATCCTGGCTGCCATGCAGTAATGCCATGAGAATCAGGTTATCTACGGGGACCTGAAGCCTCACCTCCTACTTGAAGACAATGACAACATCAAGCCAGCTCACTTTGGCTTTGCCGTTACATTTAGTGAAGGGATCAATCTGGAAAGCTTTTGTGGAACTCCCTGTTTTTGTGCCCCAGAAGTTCCTGAATGAGGACTATATGTGACCAGAGGTGGACGTGTGGAGCTTGGGGGTTGTCCTCTACTCCATGACAGCCAAGAATCTTCCATTTGTGGAGAGAACTGGGGGGACCTTAAAACAACATCCCACATGCAAGGTGGAGACACCTGTTTTCTTCTAGGAGGAACTGAAAGCATTTCTGAATAGTTTCTTACCCTTGACCCCAGAGAGAGTCCCACCTTCCCTCAAATTATGAGGGGCATTTGGTTCAATGATCAGGAGATGCCAGAGGAGCCCAAGAAAGCCACAATGACTGCCAGTCCTCTACCTAACCAGCGCACAAGTCCTTCTCCCAGCACAATCCCCAGCATGGCCCCAGGGCCTCCCCTCCACCCACAGCAACAGCAGCCATGGGGAAGACCAAGGAGGAGATAACTCTTCCCAGGAATATCATGGGAAGCCACCTGTCTCCAGCCTGGGTGGCCAGATGGGAAGACCTCGACCTCTCCCTCTGAGGAAGGCCAGGGCTGGAAGGGGCTCGCTTAGTTGATTTGCCAAGTTTGTGTTAAGAATGTGCTGTATCTGCCAGCCCAAAAGACTGACGCAGAAAGCTAAACAAGGTGGTGCCAGGGAATGTGGACAGCTTAAGCAGCAAGAGCATGTATGTGGAGTGGCCCAGCCATGTTTCCTGCATCTATTTTATTTGTTATGGTTTTACTGATATTAGTTTTAATTGAAAAGTCATAGTTGTATACATGTATGGGGTACAGTGTGAAGTTTTATACACATGTGCACTATGTGGAATGGTGACATAAAGCTAATTATCATATCCATCACCTAAGAAAGGCAAATGCAGCATGATGTCACTTATGTGTTGAATCTGCAAAGCTGACCTCGTAGAAGTAGAGTAGCTTGATGGTGACGAGAGGCTGGGGGATGGCAGAGGGAGGGCATGGGTATTTAGTCACAGGGCACAGAGTTTCAGACAGGCAGGAGGAAGCAGCCCTGACATCTGTTGCACAGCAGGTGACAACCGTCAATGAGAATGTCCTGCACATTTCAAAATACCTGAGAGTCCCCTTCAAATGTGTCCTTGCCCTTAGAGTAGAGAGCAAGAAGACCCTGAGATCCCCAGATCCTGACAACACAGAGTGGGAGGGCGGCCAGGCGTGGACTCACAGCTCCAGGTGGGAGCCGGCAAGAAGCAGCCTGCGGCCTTCAGAGGCATCCGAGCCACAGTAGAGTGAGCTGCAGCAGGGCCTGGAGCCCTGGAAACAAGAGGGCCCCTCCATTCCCACTGGGTCCCCTCTCCCCTCCAGTGTGGATTTTCTTTGTGCTGAACAGCCCAGTGAGCGGTCACCCAGTACTGCTGGTCCTAAACTCCATCCCTGGCTCTCACCCCTTCAGCAATGGTCATTTTTTACTTTTTTTAAAATTACAATTCAAATATCAGAGATTCAAGTATATTTGAATTATTTTGTAAGTAACTTAATTCCTAGGGAAATTATAGTTCCAATTCTCTGGAAGCTTTCTTCCTTCTGAGCTCTTCTGGACTTGAAAGCTCCTCATTAGGTTGGCTGACCTATGATCCTGGCTCTTTCTTACCTCAAGGTCTCAATAGATCATTTTGTTAAGGAGAGAGAACATTCCAGATTGGTATTCTATTGCCTTTCAGTTCTTTCTTGAGAATAGATGGATGTTGAGGGATCATTCAAACCTGTCTTGTCTTGTTAGTTGACTTTCTGCAGTTTGCAGAGCAGAAGACACAAGGTGGAGACTGAATTGCACTGTCCTAGATTCTGAAGTTTCTAGTTGTGAATCCTTGTTGTGCCAACCAGGAGAAGAAGGTGAGTGGAGAACTGACTGTATTTTAGTCTATTGATTTATCTTATATTGTTTAATACACTGAACAATTGTGAATGGCATATTCTCTTTGATTTAGTGAGAATGATTTTGAGCATTCTCTTTTGTTGGAGGTAATAACAAGTTTGTTTAGAAGGGAATCCCTGTGAAACCTTGTATCATTGCTATCGATTTTTCTGATCACAAAAGGGGCAAAGGGATGATTTGGAGGCAGAAAATCATAAATTTTGAAAATGATATTTTTTCTGTTATTTTGCCTTTGGTTTTAATTTAGTGTTTGTGTATGTGAAGATAAGCATGTGCAAAATAATGACATAGAAGTTGACAATAGGACTTCCTTGGGTAAAATAAGAAAGAACTACAATGGATGATGGAATTTACTTATGTTTCCCGCTGAAAATCTATTGTGATGGCAAATTGTAACATTTTCAAGACTAAAAGTGTTGATTTTGTACTTAAAATCGGGAAACCTACAGAGTAGTAGTATCAAAAAGGCAAAATGATAATTTCCTCAAGGCTTAGTCTCATTGATTAGGCTTATTGATTTTGATGCCAGTGCACATTTATTTATTCTGTTCATATTTTTTTAAAAGAGAAACTGAAATCAATAAAATATGACTTTTCAGACTTTGGACATTGGACTCTATAGATTCCTAAGTTCAGGAGGGCTGAGTCTTTAAAAAAAAAACACATGAAAACAAAACAGGATCCATGACATCCAAATATTTTTCTAGCTCACTTTCTACAGATGCATGATTGATTTGGAATAAGAGAGTTCTGGTTCTATCTATCATCAATAACATTAATCACAAGACATATACAATATAGTGAGAATAGTTATAATAGCAAAAAATTAGTAGCCATCTAAATTTGTCCCTGAAGTCAGAAGTGAAATACTCTCCTGGTTGCCAACCTCTGCTCTTATCCACATGTTTGTAGAAAAATTGACAATATTTTGCTTCTAAGTAACTTGATTTTCATCCCAGGTGCTTATCTTTTGAATTTTAAATTTTCCCATGGCAATTTTATTCTGTATGGGAATAGCTCCCTGAAGAACAGATCCTTTACTGCCTTGAAATCAGATTGGGTCTCAGTTGTACTAACTTTGAACGTGAGCAGGTTGCTTCATGTCCCATTTGTGAAACAGGGGAAGTAATAGCTGCCCTACTAAGTAAGTTAATGCTTGGAAAGTAACTGCGGAAACTTGCAGAAATGGTAGGTATTCTTTTTCAGGGTAGCATTTTAAAATATGTGGAGAGAGAAGAAATTACATTGGACTACCTACTAAATGCCATTGCTTTTGTCAGCCAATTTACATATATATATATTAGCTCCTTTAGGTCTTCATTCTGGTGTGTGACATTCAGTGAGTTATATACGCAATCTACGTAAAACATAGTTGTTCACATTGAAAACAAGACACTTTATAAGGCTGCTGTGAGGATTAAAGTAACACATGACTGACTCTGCCCAGTGCCTGGGCTCTTTTTAGTGCTCAACATGTGAGCTAACAAGGCAACCTTATAGACTTTGGGTTAATTCATGTGACCTGTTACATAGTAATGCCAGATTACGAAGATGTCATTGGTGAGAAATCTTTGGCTTATTGTACCTATTATCATCCTGTCTATCAACTATCATCTATATACATCTATTTTTTACTAAGCAGATGGAAGACAGAAAGAGGAAAGTTTCATTTGGCACATAGACACTTAAAACATGTCATTGTAGTGTCCTTGTACCAAGTACCCACTGGCTGCTAACCCAGATAACAAAAGTAAAAGGCAAAGCGAGTTATCCTGGCTCAGGTTACTTTGTGTTGCTGTAGCCTAGGAAAGATTCTCATAACAGAACTATATGGACCAAGTTTTCTTTATCCTGAAAAGTATAAACACACATTCTCCAGAAGGTGAATATGAGGAGGGAATGTTCATGTGTTTTTGTTGTGTTGAGGGACTGGAGTAGGGGTGACAAATTGGGAAAAGCTAATTATTAATACTTGATAGATAATGTTAAACTTTGATTCAAAATGGAAAAACAACTGTGCTGCCCAGAAAATCTGTGAAGTAG
>CAUYPO010025635.1:0-13289 GCA_963574435.1 Cheirogaleus major | reverse complement strand
GTCGGGTGTCGGACGGTGGGAGGGGGAAGGAGGGGATGGGTGAATACAAACACAATGAGTGGGATGTGCAACGTTTGGGGGATGGTCATGCTTGAGGCTCTGCCTCGAGGGGGGAGGGGGGCATGGGCAATATACGTAACCATACTATTTGTATCCCCATAATATGCTGAAATAAAAAAAAAAGTCTTCCAGCAGAATGCCTCCTCATCCCAGAAGACCCACTTCCTGGTCTCCTAACTGCTTATTATATTTCTTCTCACCTAAAAAATAAAATACACCCCATTATATGATGAAATAAAATAAAATAAAATAAAATACAGTGTACAGCAACCTTTTAATCAAAACACACCATCATAGGTGGAGACTGAAAGCCTGCTGTTGTTTGTTGTTGCTGGTTTTCAACAGCTGATACAGGTGTTCTGGTGATGCTACTGTGTTGCTCAGTTACACTGAAAACATTATTTTTTCATTGTATTAATGGCATGTCATATTTTTATCCTGTTAAGTACTTATGTGTAAATAGGTGCAAAAAAGGATTTCTTATTTATAGCATATAAATTTGGAGTCAGGAATGATGATAATGTTAAACAACCACAAATTGTCCACATGGATGGCTGAGATAGTGACACCTTTGCTTCCTGATGGTTGAATGTGCACAAACTTCACTTCATGCACAAAATTATTAAAAATGTATAAAATTACCTTCAGGCTAAGTGTATAAGATGTATATATAACATAAATTAATTTCATGTTTAAACTTGTATCCCATCCCAAGATGTCTCATTAAGCATCTGCAAATATTCCAAAATCTGAAAAAATATGAAATCCAAAACACTTTTGATCTCAAGCATTTTGGAAAAAGGATATTCAGTCTATAATGTATCTCTTTTTCTCCAGTTCCTTTTATGATTTTTCTCTTTATCACTACCTGTGAACAATTTTATGGTATGCTATGGTATATTTTTCTTCATGTTTCTTCTGATTAAGGATTGTTGACCTTTGTGTATCTTGGGTTTATAGTTTGCATAGAATTTGTAAAATCTTTTGCCATTATTTCTTCAATTTTTTTCTGTTTACTTCACCCTTCCTTGCTTTTGATGACCCAATTACATTTATATTAGACAACTTGGTGTCCCACACCAGATCACTGATGGTCTGTTCATTTTTTTCTTTAGTCTTTTTCTTTGTTTTACTTTGGACAGTTTCTATTGGTATGTCTTTGAGTTCACTACTCTTTTTATTCTGCAGTGGCTCATCTCCAGTGAATGCTACCTAATGTATTTTTTCTGTCTCAGACATTGTATTTTTCATTTTTATGTGTTTGTCTTCTACTCAATATGCTCTACTTTCTTTCACATATACAATAGAGTTATAATAACTGTTTTAATAGTGTCTATCTACTAAGTCAAGCATTTATGTAATTCTTGGATCTGTTCCTATTGATTTGTTTTTCTTCTTATGGGCTACAATTTCCTTCTTCTTTGCAAGCATGGTAATTTTTTATTGGATGCTAAAAATTATAAATGTTACCTGGTTAGTCCCTGGATATTCTTGTACTTTCTTCTGGTCTGCAGTTAAGTTACTTTGATACTCACTTATCCTTTTAAGTTTTTGCTTTTAAACTGTGCTAGATAAGACTAGAGCAGCTTTAATCCATGGCTAGTTTTTCTCCATTACTGTAGCAATATCATTCTGCATACTCTCCCTTTTACCTTTTGATTTACAAGGTTTTCCACTTTCACTGGTGGAAACATAAAGTATTCCTGGCCCGGTGGGAGATATAGTCATTGTTTTCCCTAATTCCTTTTTTTTTTGTTAATCAGGTCTCACTCTGTCACCCAGGCTGGAGTACAGTGGTGTGATCATAGTTCATTGCAATCTCCAGCTCCCAGGCTCAAGCAATCCTCTTGTCTCAGCCTCCCAAGTAGCTGGGACTACAGATGTGTGCCACTATACCCAGCTAATATTTACCATTTTTTTGGTAGAGACAAGATCTTTTTGTGTTGCCCAGGTTGGTCTTGAACTCCTGGGCTCAAGCAATCCTCCACTTCAGCCTCCCCAAATGCTGGGATTATAGGCATGAGCCGCTGCACCCAGCTTGTTTTCTCTAATTATTTTAGGTAAATTTCTTAGTCAATTTTGTTTTGTTATAGCAGTATACCTAAGGCTGGACAATTTATACAGAAAAGAGGTTTATTTGGCTCACAGTTATGTAGGCTGGGAAGTTCAAGATTGGACAACTGCATCTGGTGAGGACCTCATGCTGCTTCCATTCATGTTGAACAGTGGAAGGGGAGGGGATATATACAAAGAGATCACATGGCAAAAGAGGAAGCAAGAGAGATAAATCAAGAAAGCCAGACTGTTTTTAACAACTCACTCTCACAGGAACTAATCCTTTCTTATGTGAGCAAGAACTCAATCACCCTAATGGGAGGGCATTAAACTATTCATGGGGAATCCACCCCCATAATGCAAACACCTCCCACTAAGCCCAACCTCTCAACACTACCACACTGGGGAATAAATTTTCACATGAGTTTTGGCAGGGACGGACCGCATTTAAACCGTAGCTGGTAGCTCTTCTGAAGAAATATGAAGAGTCTGAGATTTTCCCTATTTGCAAGCTAAGAATTTAGCTTGCCACAATTTCATGGATACTAACTGAAAACTCAAGATCCCAAGAATAGTTCACCAATTCTCTTAGCCCCAGTTCTCACAGGGCAATGTGAAGAGTGCCAGATGACTCCTGCACATGTAATAGTTTGTATTATAATAGAGAAACTCTGAGCTTAGTAAATCCAGCTCTTTTATCTGAGCACAAGCATACCTGTCCTGTGCTTTCAAGGGAGACAGTATATCTATCTTCTAAGGCAGTTCACTATAAAAAATCCTTTTAAAAGATATACCAGAATGAAAGCAGTTAGTGACTCTATAAGATATACAAAAATGAAAGACATGGCTCTGGACTTAATTATGTCCCTTTAGAATTCATATATTGAACTCTAATCCTTAAAATGACTGCTTGGAAATGGGGCCTTTAAAGAGGTAATTAAGGTCAATGAGGTCATAAAGGTGGAGCCCTAATCCAAAAGGACTGTTTTCCTTGTGAGAGGAGAGAGAAACCAGAGATCTCCCTCCACATGCATCCAAAGAAAAGGCTATGTGAGAACACAGCAAGAAGGCAGCCATCTACAAGCCAAGAAGAGAATATTCAGGAAAAAACAACCCTGCTAGCACCTTGATCTTGGACTTCCAGCATTTAGAACTGTGAGAAAATAAATTTGTGTGTTTAAGCCACCCAGTCTGTGGTATTTTCTTTTGACAGCTCTGGCAGACTAACACAGAGACCCATAGAGGATTGTCTCTGAACAGTTCTTTCCCTCAGTCTAGGTAATTTCCTCACATATATACATTGATTTATACTTAGAAGACTTGCGGGACCCTCTGCATATCTGTGGATTTCTCTTTTTGTGCAACACTATCTTTTACAATATACTGTCCTGCAAACTCCACCTGCCTTGGTCTTCCCAGATTCCTAGCTCTCCCTCTCCTAGACTTGGGGTGACCTCCAGTTTCTTTCTAGTCTTTTCCTCCTTGTGCTGGAGCATAGGAACTCTCTCTAGACAGTAAGCTGGGGGCAATTGTAGGCTTATATCTTTTGTTTTCCTTCTCTTAGGGATCACTGTCGTATGATAACTGATATACAGTGCCTATTAAACATTTTTAAATATATATTTTGTCTTTTCATTTTAAGTTGTTTTAGGCAGACAGGTAAATCCTGTTCTAGATAAAAGAGGAAGTTTCCCACCCCAAGGAATAAATGATTATTGATAACCTTAAGAAGAATTAAAGCTGAACTGATAATTAGTTTGGAACTTAAGGGATTCATCACAGTTTTGATTCAACCACTTCTTACACTTATGAATTCATGTCAAATATACTGAGTATTTATGCCTCATTTTCTCATTTGTAGCATTGGGAAAAAAATAAATAACTAAGCCATCCAAGCAGAGTATTGACATGGTTAGGGAAATGTTATGAAGGAGATTCGAGCTCTCTGAATGGAAGTTTATGCACAAATATGAGGTATCTGCATTATTAACAAGGCCTAGAATGTTCAAATTACATTATGCAGTTTGGTGAAACATCAATAAAGATCATAGTAAATATGAACCCCCTCTCCTGCTACTGTGGTTGTTACAGTAAAATTCTAGGATACCATTTCTTTTCGTTATTTTATCATTGAGCACTTAAAACAAACCCATCTTTACCCTTTATATCTCTACTTCCACCCATGTACATTTTAGTTTTTTGTGTTCCTTTTATTAAAAAAAAGAAAAAGAGGTAGAAATGGTTGAATTAATTAGAACATGTAATGAGAATTAAACCCAGACAAAAATTGAGTCTTATGACTGAAAATATTTTTCTTTTATGATTTCAAAATGGATGTCAACATAGAATAAAATAATGCATCTGTCCAGACCACTTAATAAAATATTGGTAAATTGTATCAGCAGTGATGAATGACTTGAAAAATAAAGGAATGTGAAGACAGGCAAGAGGCTGAGAAGAGATTAGAGTGAGGCACTTTTGCCTTGGGGAGAACAACTATTTAAGAAATACTTTTTTAAAAAGTCACTCTCTGCATCAAAGGAAAGATATCATTCAGGAGATACACTTTGAAACTCTTTTTAAATGCTTTTCAAAATCTGTAAATAGAAGAAATAGTAATTTAAAAACATTTTGGAAAAACAGCCTCTCTTCCTGCACACTCACATTGATGAAAGAAATGCTAAGGAAGAAACTGGTTTATAAGGGACCTCAAGTTGCTTTTTAAATGGAACCTTTTGCTTTTAATGAATAATATGCTGAAATAAAAAAATTAAAAAATAAGGAAACAGACATTTCCTTATTTTGCTTTTTGCATAACCCTGTTTGACAGGAATTGGTAGTTTACATTACAAGAGATTGGCTTTCTGCTTCTCTTAATGGTAAAATATATTGCCATACAATGGAATTAGAAGGAAGGAAGGAAGGAAGGAAGGAAGGAAAGGAGGGAGGGTGGGAAGGAGGGAAAAAGGGAAGGAAAGTTCTCAATCACAGGAATTATCAAGCTCCTGGCTTGCCACCTGTTTTTATAAATAAAGTTTTATTAGAAAATATTGTGTATGGCTGTTTTTGCAATTCAATGACCGAGTTAGTAGTTGCAACAGAGACCATACGGCCTAAAAAGCCAAAAGTATTTACTCTCTGCCCCTTACAGAAGAAGTTTACAGGCTTGGCACATGCTCTAATAGACCATCTTCCATGTTTAATAAAAGGATTCATTTTGAACAAAATCGTTCCACTTTTAAAGTCATAAGTAAAGAATGCCAATAAGAGAGTTATACTTGTTCATATTCTATTGGCTAATATTTGGTGGTATTAATTTTTTGCATATTTCTCTGGAGTATCAGAATATTTTGATGGACTAGAATTGCTATAGCTGGAATTAAATGAATATTTTATTTGAAATATACTTTCTGTTTTATTCTTGCTAACAGGAAATAGAATAGATAGCCGGTAAATTTCAGTGTTCATTAAATATTTTCTTTCCTCTGTGAGTGTCTATAATTATTCTGACTAGTTATAATGAAAGATAGGATTGTTTTTTGTCTCCCTTCTTGCCTCTTACATAGTCTTTCACAAAAATAAAATCAAACAGTAAAGATGACACTAAATTAATAAATGATGAAGTTGAGAAAGAATTGGGGGAGAAAAACTCGGCCCACTGAATAAGTTACCATTGGATCACTGAGTTAATGGTATAGAAATCTAAACTATAAATTTCTCTAATCACTTGGCTCTCCTCTCAAGAATTACAGTAGATTTGTCCTCTGCACACCTAATTTAGGGACTCTGAGATGTTAAACATCATTTGACATTTCTTAAAACACAGAATTTTCTAATTTTATTTCTTTGCACATGTAGTTCCACAAGCACACTTCCTTTACCCTCTCTTTGCGTGTTTAATTTCTATTTGACTTCTAGTTCTGGTTTTAAATTCTTCTTCCTCCAGACAAGTGCTGCCTAGTATAATATTTACCATGCAATAGGTAATTATTTGGTTTATCTCCCTTACTAGAGTACAAATTTCTCCCTTACTTGAAGGCTATGGTGAAGCCTTCTTGAAGGCTGAATCCCTCTTGCTTACTGCTGCATCTCCAATGACCATGAGAATACCTATAGTAGTTTCCTATTGAAGCTGTAACAAATTAACACAAATTAAATGTCTTTAGAGAACATAAGTATATTATCTTACAGTTCTGGAGGTCAGATGTCTGATACAGGTCTCACTGGACTAACATCAAAGTATTAAAAGAGCTGTATTCCCTCTGGAGACTCTAGGGGAGGATCTGTTCCTTGCCTTTTGCAGCTTCCAGAGGCCACCTGCATTCCTTGGCTCATGGCGCCTTCTTTCATCATCAAAGCCAGCAACATCAAGTTGAGTCCTTTCCACACTGCCATCTCTTTAGTTCTGTCTTCCATATTCACATATTTCTCTTTCACTTTTAAGGATACTTGTGATTACATGGATATCCAGGATAATGTCCCTATTTTTAGGTCAGCTGATTAACAACTTTAATTCCCTTTTGCCATGTAACACAACATATTCAAAGTTTCTGGGAATTGGGACATGGAAATATTTTGGGGGGCCAATAACCTGCTTAGCACAGTACTTGACACATGAAAGGCTTTCAAGTAAAAGTTGCTGACTGGAAGAATGCATGGTTAAATGAATGAATAAATAAGCATTAAGCAAAAATTATGGTAATGTTAGAGAGACACCAGATGATGTCCAGGGAAGAGACTTGTTTACCAGCTTCAGAAAAAAATATAGTAAATAAAACCTTGAAAAAAATTGTTAACGGAATCAGTGTTTAAAGCTCAAGGCTATCTTTGAGGTCACAGGACCTATAATTTCTAAGAGTAAAAAGTATTACAGCTGGATCAAAGGCTTCATCTGTTTCTTTCTACGGAAAAATCAATATAGCATAGAAAAGATGCTCAAACTTCAGTGTGCACTGGAAACATCTGAAAGGCTTGTTAAAAGCACAGATTTCTGGGCCCAACTCTGGCAATATGTAGTTTAGTAGGTCCATAATAAGGTACAAGAATTTGTACTTCTAACAAGTTCTGAAGTGATGCTGATGCTGCTGGTCCAGGTAACAGACTGATTACAACTGATATAGTAGAAAGGGCACAGATTTTTTAAAAGGTCAATCTTTGGGCTCAAATACCTGTCCAGTCATTTATTATTTGTATGACTTCTGGTGAGTTATTTAACTTCTCTTAACTTGAATGTACGTGGATGTAGAATAAGAAGAAAATTTTTAAAGTTACTTTAGAACATCAAGGATATGAAAATTACTACTTCATTAAAACATTTTCCCTTTCTAATGAAGTTACTACTGCTTTTAATAGAAAAAAATTATAAGTGGAAGCGAGAATAGTAGGGTAGAGCAGTATTTAGTGTGTCATCAAAAATAGCAGAACCATGATGTTTCCAGATCCTACATTAGGCAGTATGGAAGCTCAGCCATATGAGATAGCAGGAAAAGAAAGCTGCTAAGAGTTAAGGTCCCTGTATTGAAAAACTAAGCAGCAGCTGGAGCCTTAGTTTCAGCTTAAAATCTTGATTGGTTTTAGACTAATTGGTACCAATTATGATAATTAGTGCTCTCTTCTGCTCATAAATGATCATAAAACTTATTAGCAGTGAGTCTTTTTAAAATTATATATGATTTGGGGTGGGTGATAAATGTTGGTTTTAGTTTAGTTTTTTTTTTTTTTTTTAAGAGAAAAGCTGTAAGTTTCTGCTCACATTCCTCTGGGGAAATAACTCCCTTTATGAAGTTTTCCCTTTTTTTGGTCAGATAAATGTAATTTACTTTTATTTTGTAAATATAATATTTCAAAGATTACATGAAAATCTTGAAATGCCCCATATCCTCATTATTCTGTCAAATGTTTCAAAATGTTGCAATTTGTATTGGTATAGTTTCTTCTAGTTGACAATCACCAGTGATTAAGCTTATAAGTATTGTTGCTCAGTGAAATTGCATTAGTAGTTATGCCCTAAGAGTGTAGATCGTGTCTGAATTTAAACTGAAGTTATTAAAAAAATAGTATCTTTTGGTCTAGTAAATTGAAATAGGCTTATGAAGTATCAAGCAATATATTATACAAAATTCAAACTATGCAACTTTTAATATACCAATTCCACAGTCTAACCAGTCTAACAAACACTAAAAATATTTCTAGAAAATTTATTTTTCCTTCTGTTATACCTTCTTGGTGGCACACCAAGGTCCTCTTTACCTGACTACTGCTCTCAACCCTCAGCTGCTGTGAGTGTTGGCTGCTAATATTCATAGCTGGTCCTTCTCTAGAAAATTGCCTTTATCTTGCTTGGGAAAAAATACCCTGTCTTACTACCCCCCACCCCTTACACTCCTCCACTTCCTGCTTCCAGAAGTAGCCATTGGCCAATGACTGACTGGTATGGGCATAAAAAAGGCTTCCCCCTTGCCTCAAGGTAGTAACTACTCTCTGTTGCAGTTCATGCTCCAGAGCTCCTTGTAGGGTCAGGCTCAATCTAGACTCCAGGTTAGATTACAATCTTGCTTGATTTTTTTTTCCTTTGATGTATTTTCTTACTTCACTTCCTTTCTCTTGAGACTACTTTCAATAAATCACTTGTTCAGGAATTCCCATCTGTCTGTTTCTAGGAAACCAATTCAATACTCTTGAAATCAGATACTAAATTATTTCTGAGTCATTTGGATCTTATCTTCCAATGTTTTGTTACAAAGATAAAGATATTGAAATGCTATACCTTTACTGCCTACCTAGGATAAGGATAACAGTAAATTAGAATCGATACAATGCAGTGTCTGGTGAAGGTTTTGAATAATTTTATCCAACCATCATCAGTTTACAAAAATAGTCCAAAATGATGTGCTAGAGGATCACATCTTTGGTCTGGACCCAGGAATGAGGGAGAAAATGAGGGGAATACAGAAATCAACTATGACAGTGAGGAGGGGCAAAGATAATTATGGGTGCAAAGCAATAAAGTATGGCCAGGTAATTCAACTGTCAGTAGTTGAGAAACACGATATGGATTCCCTAGAGATCTCTGTCTCCTGGTAGATACAATTAAATTGATCTGAATGCCAAGTTGTTAATTTTTCATTAAAAATAAGTCATGAAAGAGAAAGCAGACACTTTAGTGCAATGATCCATATTCTCATGTTTAGATATAATTGCTACATTACCATGTCATTAGAGTGTCTCCCCTTCATGCTGATTATGTACTCAATTTCTCAAAAGTGTAAAATAAACTGGAAATTATTTTTCAATTTATAAACTGGTGAAAATTCATCTCCCGAACTCTCAAATGGATTTGGTTGATTTTACTTTTATAAAGTAATTCAAATGTCCACTACTGTTCTGCCAATATAAGGAACACTCCTACCAGAAATAATAGGACCATTCCACTCAAACTTTTAGCTTTTGTTTCCAGTATTTTTTAATTTTAATTTTATTTATTTATTATTTATTTATTTTTATTTCAAAGTATTATGGGGGTACAAACGTTTTGGTTACATAAATTGCCTTTGTACTGCCTGAGCCAGAGCTACAAGTGTGCCCATCCCACAGACAGAATGCACAGCATGTGTGAGTTTACCTATCTCGTCCTTCCCCCTCCCACCTGCCCAACACCCAGTGAATGTTACTTCCATATATGCACATAAGTTTTGATTCATTACTTATAATTTAATTGGTGCGTACATGTGGTGCTTGTTTTTCCATTTTTGTGATACTTCACTTAGAAGAATGGACTCCAGCTCCATCCAGGATAATATAAGAGGTGCTAGTTTACAATTATTTTTTATGGCTGAGTAGTACTCCGTGGTATACATATACCACATTTTATTAATCCACTCATGTATTGATGGGCACTTGGGTTGTTGCCAAATCTTTGCAATTGTGAATTGTTCTGCTATAAACATTTGAGTGCAGATGTCTTTTTTATACAATGTCGTTTTTTTCCTTTGGGTAGATACCCAGTAATGAGATTGCTGGATCAAATGGTAGTTTTATTTTTAGCTCTTTGAGGTATCTCCATATTACTTTCCATAGAGGTTATACTAGTTTGCAGTCCCACCAGCAGTGTAGGAGTGCTCCTAACTCTCCATGGGCATGCCAACACTTGTCACTTTGGGACTTTTTGATAAAAACCATTCTCACTGAAGTTAAATGATATCTTATTGTGTTTTTTTTTAACTGTGGCAAATATATATATTTTTATTTTTAGAACAAAAAACAATGGTGAACTAGCACCTTATTGTGGTTTTGATTTGCATTTCTCTGATGATTAGAGATGTTGAGAATTTTTTCATATTTTTTTTTTGGCCATTAGTCTATTTTCCTTTGAAAAGTTTCTGTTCATGTCCTTTGCCCACTTTTTAATGGGGTTGTTTGATTTTTTCTTACTTATTTTCCTGAGTTCTTGTAGATTTGAGTTATCATCCCTTTATCAGATGTATAACATACAAATGTTTTCTCCCTTTATGTAGATTGTCTGTTTGCTCTAATGATAGTTTCCTTGGGTGTGCAAAAGTTTTTAAAATTGATCAGGTCCCATTTGTTTATTTTTATTGTTGCTTTCATTGCTTTAGGAGTCTTCTTCATAAATTCTTTGCCTAGGCCGATGTCTATAATAGTTTTTCCAACATTTTCTTCTAGAATTCTTATGGTTTCATGCCTTAGGTTTAAGTCTGTTATCCATCATGAGTTGATCTGTGTGAGTAGTGAGAGGTGCGGATCCTGTTTCAGTGTTCTACATGTGGCTATCCAATTTCTCCAGCACAATTTATTGAATAGGGATTCTTTCCCCCAGTGTATGTTTTTGCCTGCTTTGTCAAAGATTAGATGGCATTATGAGGATGGTTTTATTTCTGTGTTCTTAGTCCTGTTCCATTGGTCTATGTCTCTGTTCTTATGCCATTCACATGCTGTTTTGGTTACTATAACCTTGTAGTATAGCTTTAAATATGGTAAATTGATGCCTCCCAATTTGTTCTTTTTACTTCCAGTATTTTTTTATATGCCCTATCTATAACTTACCTTCTTCAGATGTTACTCATCAACTGCTTCTCTCTTTGTTCTCAACACTATTATTCTATTCAGCTTTGGACTTATATTTTCTCTCTCTGCAAGGTACTTTCTCAATTTTCTTTCCTGATGATCAATATTTCATGATAAAATCTTGAGACTAGTGTAACCCACCTTGACCAGTAGTTCTGCTTTGGATCACAGACTCTTTTTCCTTCCGCAGGCAAAAGATCCCATTAAATAAGAGTTAAGTGACAAATTACATAAATTAAGTCATCTAAGTGCTGCATAATATACTCTGAATTATCCTTTATTGAATAATATGATTGTTTTACTATTAATAATTTATTCTTAGTGGGGTTTTATTTGTTTATTTGTTTGTTTTCAGTTTGTTTGTAGGAGATAATACAAATTCCTCATCTGGGAAAACCCTTAATATGCTAGACAAGGAATCTGAGGTCCAGAAATGTTTGTAATTTGTACTCACTCTCATCATTTGAAACTATAATTAGTCAATTTTATAGTATTTATATAGAATTATATTGCATAGTATTTGTATATTATATTGTGATTCATGTATTATTTCAATTATTAACTTTAGTGTTGATGTGCATTTGAGTTGTTTCCAGATTTTGCCCTAAAAAAGTCTTGCTAGAATCTGTTTATATGCATATGTCCTGATTAGATATGTCCTCCAAAAGACCATCAGGATAGCTAAATAGTAGAAAGGAAAGTTTTATTGGTGATATCAGTTTGTAAACTGGGAAGAGAGAGTCTCTGGAGTGGATTGAAGGTGCTTTCTCTTCAAAAAGGGAAAGGGAAGGTTTGGTTTTTATGCCTCTGTCATATATACTCAACAGGTTTCAGGGGAAAGCTATACATATTTATGAGGGCGGTCAAGTGCATGTGCAATAGGTAAACATATATGTAACATTCATTCCATGTTCACTTTGGGAAGGGCATTAGCCTTAACATGAGCTGGAATTTGGCTCTTTATGTCAACAGGTAAACTATAGGATGCAAAGACAATATGTGTCCAGCCTCTGTAATCTGGCTGAAACTGGCTTGAGGTTTGTAGCTGTTTCTCAGCAAAGAATGTTTATAAAGGCCAGTCCTCGGTCCAATCAGAGTTAATTGTGGTCTGGGTTGTAAACCAGAGTTCGGAAGGGTCTGAAAATTTGCCTGATTGCTCCTATTGTTAGGGAGTTTAGCAAGGGTGTAGTTTTTCTTGTAGCCATAGGGATTTATAAAGGTGCCATGCCAGCTGAACCCTAAACCCTGCATGGGGTGGGGGACTGTAGGTAACTTTTGGTTCTGTAACCTTAGGGTCCATCTTAGTTGATAAAAGGCATCTATTTTGGTTTCTCAGATCACAGATAAACAAGAGTTTCTCTAGGTTACATACCTGGGAATTGAATAGTTGGAACATAGATTATATACATTACCAATTGCACTTTATAAAGCCAATTCATTTTCTAAAGTGGTTGGACCAAGTCACATTCCCATTGCAACACATAATGGTTGTAGTTACTCCATGTGCTTGATATTTTAATATTTTTCTAATATGTCGGATATAAAATGGCATTTCATTGTGCTTAATTTGCATTTTCCGGATCCAGAATGAGGCTGATTGCTTATTTTTTAAATTTCAGCATATTATGGGGGTACAAATGTTAAGGTTATGTACATTGGCGTTGCCTCCCCAAGCCGCTCGAGTCAGAGCTTCAAGTGTGTCCATCCTCCAGACCATGTGCATTGCACTCACTATGTATGTATATACCCACCCCCTGCTTCCCCCTCCATCTGCCTGACAACTGAAAATGTTTTATGTTTATTAATTAACATTTTGGTTACATTTTATATCTTTGCCTCTCCCAAGCAAGGGTTAGAGGTATGCCCTACCCCTCCACAATGTTCACCACACCCCTCAGATGTGGGAGTACCCCCCAACCCCTGAATCCCTGGTGAATACCACCACCCTTTGAGCACCATAGTGTTAATCAGTCAGTACCAATTTGATGGCGAGTATATGTGGAGCCCATTATTCTGATCTTGTGTCACCTCACTTTGGATAATGGGCTTAAGCTCAATCCAGGATAATATAAGTGGTGCTAGCTCGCTGT